>BRXU01000078.1:0-111665 GCA_030267565.1 Pleodorina starrii | reverse complement strand
TCCGTCCCTCCAGATCGGACCCCGGGCCACGTTGTCCCTATCGCTCCTTCTGCATGAGTTAGCGACCAACGCTGTCAAATACGGCGCCCTGTCCGTACCTGAAGGACGGGTGACGATTACCTGGACCATCGAGAACAGCACTGAAGAAGAGACTTTGCGGATGTGCTGGGCGGAAACCGGCGGCCCCCCGGTTCAACAGCCATCCGGCAAAGGATTCGGGTCGAGACTGATCAGCATGGGACTGATTGGAACTGGCGGCGTTGAGCTTGGTTACCACCAAGATGGCCTGCTCGCGTCGATGGAAGCTCCGCTTTCCCAGATGCAGCAGCCCTGAGACGGAAAGACCTGATGGCCCAATATGCTCCCATGAAACGCCAGCTTGTTCTGGTCGTAGAAGATGAACCGATCCTTCGAATGGCCGCACTCGACATGGTCGAAGATGCAGGTTTCGAAGCGGTTGAAGCTACTGACGCCACAGATGCGGTCAGGATCCTCGAAACCCGTCCTGATATTCGTATCGTCTTCACCGATGTCGATATGCCCCGGGGCGTTGATGGCCTTAAACTGGCCGCACTGATCCGCGAGCGTTGGCCGCCCATTCATGTCATCGTAACCTCCGGTAAGGCAGAAATCGGGCGAATGAAGCTACCTGCCGACTGCGTGTTTTTTGACAAACCCTACGACGAACGGCGCGTGGTCGCAGAGATGCACCGGATGAGCAGGATCTGCTGACAAGCAGCGAGGTGGGTTTGCTACTCAAGCTTGATCCTGTCCCGCCATGCCGATGCTGTAGGGCATCTCTGGCAGATATCAGCATGGAACCCACCCTATAATTATATGTTCTCGGCGAAATTTATTTCGCTCCCCAGTTTCGGCGCGATTGTGCCCCACTGGCGGCGTCAATTACCCATAAGAAACATCAGTGGAACGACGGGATCGGTTGAAGGTTAGTCTGTCGATAGCCGAGGTCAGTACACAAAGCTCTGCACTTGCCCTAATAAATAATTTCAAGGGAGAAAATGATGGTCGACGACAATTCGCGTTCCAAGTCCCCCAGCAGTTCCACGACAGAGAGCATCAAGGCGGAGGCGACGGAACAGGCCTCGCGTCTCGCGGGCGGCGTCAAGGATGAAGCCAAGCGCTATGAAAAGGATCTCCGTTCGGGAGTGGCAGAGCGTGCTGAAAGTCTCGCTGCTGGCCTTCGCAAAGCGGGGTCTGAGATCGAGCCGAATTCGTCGATTGCGACGATGTTCGACCGTGCGGCCGATACCGTTAGTGGTCTGGCTGACAGTCTGAACGCGACGGATCCGCGGGAGATGGTTGACGAGGTTCGTAGGTTCGCACGCCGTCAGCCAGGGGCTTTCCTGGGGCTGTCGGCCTTGGCCGGTTTTGCCGCCGTTCGCTTTTTGCGTGCGGGCTCCACCACGCCGTCAAGTTCCATGAAAAGGAAAAGCTCACTAGATTCCAACATGTCACGGCCTAATTTATCGAAATCCCCCGTCCGCGTCGGGACCGTAAATAGTGACGCGCAGGCAGACAAGACATCTGCAGCAGATCACCCTGTCTCAACCAATCCGCTTCCCATTTCCGGCGGTCGCGGCGATGGAGGTTCGCATGCCTGATCCCATTCGCTCGCAAAGCCCTGCATCGCTGGCTGCCGATGCCCTGCGCATTTCCAGCGACCTGGTTCGCAAGGAAGTCATGCTTGCCAAAGCCGAACTGCGTCAGAACCTGAGCCGCGCGGGAACGGGCCTGGGCATGATCGTGGCAGCAGCCGTTTTAGGTATCGTTACGCTCAACGTGCTTACCGTTGCTTTGGTCGCTGCACTTGCCGAAACCGATCTAGGGCCAATCTGGAGCGCAGTGGTTGTCGGCGTGGTCTTGGCGATCTTGGCCTACGTGCTGCTTCGCAAGGGCATGGCTAATCTGAAGCCGGAAAACCTCATGCCAACGCGGACTGTCGAGAATGTTCAGCGGGATGCCAGCGCGGTAAAGGAAACTTATCATGACGCGTGACCTCAACAACCCTGACCAGATTGAGCGTGAGATCGAGAAAGACCGCGAAGCGCTGCGGCGTACGCTCGACGATCTGCAGGGTGAACTGTCTTTGGATGGCCTTTCGCGCCGCCTCACAGGTTCGGTCCGTAAGAATGGTGCCGAATGGGCAGAGGCTGCAAGTGATGCCGCTCGCGCAAATCCCATAGCATTGGGTCTGACCGGCATCGGACTGGCCTGGATGATCTTCGGGCGCGGACAGGATCCTGTTCACAGCTACGGGCAATCGGTGACGAGCCGGTCGGATCGGAATGAGCGCAATTTCAATCCGGTTTCAAACCCATCCCAGACCTACGGCAACCGGCCACCGTTTTCGCGACCAAACTGGGCATCAGATGATAACCGAAAGACAGATCGACACGCAGATGCGCGCGCTGATCAGTCTGTCAGATCCAGGAAAGACGTTGGCATGATTGATACAGCGAAAAATCACGCTTTTCATCTGCGTGATCGCCTCAGCGAAGGCACCGAAGGTTTTGGCGAGGAGGCTCGCCTCAGGGTCGAGGCAGCCCGTCGGAAAGCGTTGGATGCCAGCGATGCCGTCAGTCGTCAGATGGCGCAGGCCAATAGAAAAATTGCGCGTCATTATGACAACGAACCCCTGTTGTTCGGAGCTCTTGCCTTGCTCGGCGGGGCGGCACTGGGAGCGATGCTGCCCGGAACAAGACGCGAGGACGAGTTGCTGAGGGACTATCGAGATCAGCTCTTTGACGAAGCAGAAAAAATCTATCACGAAGAAAAAAACCGGGTCAGCAGTGCCGTCTCTGCTGGAGTGGAAGAGGCGAAGGCTGCCGTGACCAATGTCGTCTCGGCTGCCAAAGGCGAGCTGACCGACGACGACGGCGATAAGGCTGCCTCTCCGGAGAACTTGCAGAAGACACCCGGAGAGGCAAAGACGGTCAGTGGTCCAGCACAGTTGGGAAAGACACCATCGTCCAAAGCCTGATCCCATTGTCTGGTATCATGGGAAGGCCCCGCAACCGCGGGGCCTTTTGGGCAGAAAAGCAGGCTGTGAAGGCGCTGTTTATGATGTTGCGCGTGAACCCCAATCATCTCTGAGGTGCAGCTTTGCTGAATCTCAGGCCCCAGCTTTACACCCAAGAACGGCTTCCCCCATGCCAGTCTTGCGACCCATCAGGCCGCGAGCTGCTCATCCGCGGGACCGAAGAACTCGTAGTGGATCCGATCGGCAGGAACACCCGCCTCCCTCAGGCCCGCAACGAAGTAGCGGAGAAACGGACGCGGGCCGCACAAGTAGATGTCGGCCTCGGTCAGCGGGACGCTGTTCCGCAACCAATCCATGCTGATCCGCCCGGAATGGGCCGGGACGTCTGCGCCGCTCTCGTAAAAAGTACTGACGACGATATTTCCGTGGCGCGTCGCGGCGTCCTGCACCTGCCGGGACAATGCGTGATGTGCAGGACTGCTTGTTCCGTGAACATAATGGACCGGGACGTCTCGATGCCTCCGGGCCAGGACTTCCAGCATGCTGACCATGGGCGTCAGACCAACCCCACCCGACAGAAGGACAACCGGCCGCGGCGGATTGTCTGACAGGTGGAAGTCGCCGGCGGGCGGCGTCGTTTCCAGGATCGTCCCCACCAACGCATGGTCATGCAGGAAGCGGGACGCTTCTCCCTCTGCCTCGCGCTTCACGGTAATGCGATAGCTTTCGTCGCTTGGCGTGCTGGAGATCGAATAGTTGCGCTTGACCCCGGGCAGTCCGGCCGCGTCAAAGCGCAGCGTCAGGTATTGGCCTGGTTTGTGGGCAACGACAGGACCGCCATCCTCAGGCCGCAGCACGAAGGACACGATCCCTTCGGCCTCTACGTGCCGCTCTGCAACTGTGAAGCGGCGCCAGCCGGTCCAGCCGCCTTGCTGTGCCTCAATGCCAGCACGGATCGTGGCTTCGCGCGCGATCAGCAGATCGGCCAGGAACCAGTAGGCCTCGCCCCAAGCCGCCAGGATGTCGGGCGTGGCGGCATCGCCCAGAACCTCCTCAATGGCGCCCAAAAGGGCTTGGCCGACGAAGGGATAATGCTCGGGCAGGATCGCGTAGCCAATATGCTTCTGGGCAATCCGTTCGACCGCCGCGCCCAGAACCTCCAAATTTTCGATGTTGCGGGCATAGGCCAGAACAGCATGCGCCAAGGCAAGCCGCTGCGTGCCTTTCTGCTGGTTCGCCTGGTTGAACAGGGCGGCGATATGGTCGTTTTCGAACAGCCGCCGGTACATCGTCTTGGTGATCAACGGGCCGTATTGCTCCAGTGCGGGAACGGTGGCTTTCACCACCGTGATGGTCTGCAGGGACAGTGGGCGAGCCATGTGATTCTCCTAAACATGCATTTCTTATGCATCTATACGGCACTATACATGCAAAGGAAATACTTGTATTCATGTCTTATGAAATTGAGCCGTTACACCGACTATGCCCTTCGTGCGTTGATCTATCTCGCAGCGAGCGACGGCAAGCTTGTATCGATCCGCCAGATTGCCGAGGCCCATGACATTTCCCAGAACCATCTGATGAAGATCGTCCAGGACCTCGGGAGCGCAGGATTTATCCGGACCACCCGAGGCAGACAGGGTGGACTGCAGCTGGCACGCCCGGCCATCGAGATCACCATCGGCCAAGTCGTTCGACACACCGAAGGCGACGACCCCTTGGTAGATTGCAGCACATGCCGTATCTCCCAGGGCTGCGGGTTGCCCGCCGTGATCTTGCAGGCAAGGGAGGCGTTCATGGTTGTTCTGGACACCTGCCGCCTATCGGATGTTGCTCGGATGCCGGGCGCGTTTCAGCATCTGTTCCCGGTTCAGAGCCGATTATAGAGCCACGCTTTCGGAGCCTCGGGGCTCGAGCCATCTATAACAGGCGAGCCGCTCAGTATAAAATTTCTGCATTCATACAAAGGCTGCGTTTTTTACGCGGTGAAACCTGAGTATAGCCGAGCGTATTGGTATCGTTCAATGTGCTGGTGATGTATTACCTCGGTCATCACAGGTTCTTACATCAGGATCGTCAGGGGCGTGCTGCCCCTGACGATCGTGTCATTAGTTCCCCAGGTAGGTCGAGTACCCAAAGGGGCTGACGAGGACTGGGACGTGGTGCTCCCGGTCTGCATCCTGCACCTGAAAGATGACGTCAATTTCAGGGAAAAATGGGGTTTCTCCAAGATCGGCATAATTCGACAAGTCGAAAGCCAGCCGATAAGTCGCGACCTCCGTCTCGATATCGAAGCCTTCGACCCGACCGTTTTCACCCGTGGTCGACGTCCCGATCTCGGTCCAGGTGTCTCCCTCTTTTATTTCCAGCGTCACAGGAATACCGGCGCCGCCGGTTCCGGTGGAAGTGTTCAGAACATGCGTGGAGATATCCTCCGCCTAAGCAAGACCGTTCAGGCCGAATGCGGGGATCAGGGCTAGCAAGCAAATACGCAGCATTATGTCGTCTCTCTTTAAGTCTGCGATCTATATCGGCAGGATGGCTGATATATCTTTCGCAGTACGACGCGGGACTTAGGCGACCTGCCTCGTACAGACCGCCAACGCCCTTAGTGCCCAAATGGATTTTCTAGGAAGCGACAAGGGTTTGTCAACGATCCGGGGCGGCAAGGCTACACCTTGACAGCACGGCAATCAGATCGGTTCATGTCGCGCAGTGGGGCCACCGTGTCTTCTGATTTTCCTGAAAAGGCGTTCTGCCTCACGGCGCAGAATAAACCACTGAAATATCATAATTAAATCGTATAGAGTTGCATAATTGCGGTTACTGGTCGTTGAGATGTAGAAGCAAAGTAGGATTGTCGCGAACTGGCAAAGTTGATTTGTCGCCTCTGCCCTGAAGGCTGACGCTGTGCTGAGCGGCATGGCACGAGGGTATTCGACATGGGACTTATCCTAATGAGCGAACACGAGCTTCAACGGATCGAGGTGCTGTCGCAGGTGCTGGATGGCAGCCTACGCACGTCCACGGCGGCGCAAGTGCTGGGTCTGAGCCAGCGCCAGGTGCAGCGGTTGATCCGCGAGGCTCAGGCTGATGGCGCAACGGCCGTGTGCCACAAGCTGCGCGGCCGACCGTCCAACAACCGCATCAGCGATTTGAAGCGCGACTATGTCCTGTCGCTGATCCGGCAGGATTATCTAGACTTCGGTCCGACGCTGGCGGCCGAGAAGCTTGCCGATCGGCACGGCATCCGGGTTTCCTCGGAGACTCTGCGCAAGTGGATGATCGCGGACGGGATTTGGCACAGCCGGGCGCAGCGGCGGCGGGTGCATCAGCCCCGGCTGCGGCGCGAAGCCTTGGGCGAGCTGATCCAGATCGACGGCTCCGAGCACCGCTGGTTCGAGGATCGCGGTCCCATCTGCACGCTTCTGGTGTTCATAGACGATGCCACCGGCGCGCTCATGCACCTGCGCTTCGTACGCTCGGAGTCGACCGAGAGCTACTTCGCGGCCCTTGCCGATTACCTGCACGAGCATGGCCTGCCCGTCGCCTTCTACTCCGACAAGCACAGCGTCTTTCGGGTGAACAAGAAAGAGGTCCGAAGCGGGCATGGCATGACGCAGTTCGGCCGCGCCCTGAGCGAGTTGAACGTCGAGATCCTCTGCGCGAACAGCAGCCAAGCAAAGGGCCGCGTCGAGCGTGCCAACCGGACGCTGCAGGACCGGCTGGTCAAGGAACTGCGCCTGGCGGGGATCAGCGACATGGAGGCAGGAAACGCGTTCCTGCCGGGCTTCCGGGAGTGTCACAATCTGCGCTTTGCCCAGGCCCCTCTCCAGCCCAAGAACCTGCATCGACCGGTCAATCTGCCTGCATCACGCTTGGCCGACATTCTCTGCGTTCGCGATCAACGGCAGGTGGGCGCGAGCCTTGTTGTGCATTACGAGCGCCGGAAGTTCATCCTTGATGACAGCGAGCATGCGCGCAGCGCGATCGGCCGCTATGTCGAGACCTACGCCTATGCTGACCGACCTTTCGAGATCCGCTGGAAAGGGCTGTCCCTGCCCTACCGCGTCTTCGACCCGGCCCAGTAGCGCGTCACCCATGCGGCGATCACCGAGAACAAGCGTCTCGGCGACATGTTGACCTTCATCAAGACACAGCAGGACACCGATCCTCCGCAGGTCGGACCGGTCGGCAAGCAGCGCACGCGTTACACCCCAACCGGCAAGCGTGGCGGCGGCAGGAAAAGTGGGCTTGAGCGACGTGCTGAACGGCGTGCGGCTGAAATTCAGGCCGCCGCACCGCCACCAGCAGAGTGACGGCATGAGGGCTCAGAGCCGCCGGCCCTGCCCCTACGGCCCTTTGTGGAGAGAACGGGCCGGGGCCGGCTCATCACACAGCCGCACCGGCAGCGACATTTCTAAATGGCGGGACACGCGACATTTTAATTTGGTGACAACATGAGAACCCAGCCTACGACGGCACCACGACCAGCACGGCGAAGGCCGCTACGAGCTTGCAAAGCTCGCGGATCAACCTTGCACCCCGGCCTTGGCATCGGGCAGAAACCGCGCATGAAGATCACGCATACCGATACGACGTTGGTCTGCCCCCTGAAAAGTGGTCCTCCCTAAGGTATGGCTTTTGAGCCATTTGGAGGATGCAGGAATGCCCCAGAAAAAGCACAAGCCGGAGGAGATCGTCGCCAAGCTCCGGCAGGTTGACGTGTTGGTGTCGCAAGGCCAGTCGGTGGCCGAAGCCGTGCGGTCGATCAGCGTGACGCAGTTCACCTACTATCGGTGGCGCAAGGAGTTCGGTGGGCTGAAAACCGACCAAGTGAAGCGATTGAAGGAGCTGGAGAAGGAGAATGAGCGGCTCCGGAAGGCCGTCTCTGACCTGACGCTCGAGAAGCTCATCCTTCGGGGTGAGGCCCATGGGCCGAACGCATCGGGAAACTTCTGAGTCCCGCCCGCCGCCGTGCTTGCATCGAGCATGTCAGGCAGAAGTTCCGGATCTCGGAACGGCTCGCCTGTCGCGTGCTCGGGCAGCATCGCTCGACACGGCGGAAAGTGCCGAGCGGACGGGCCGATGAAAACGTCCTGACGGCCGACATCATCGCGCTCGCCTCGCAATATGGGCGCTACGGATACCGCCGGAGTTGCCGGTGGTTGCGCCACTGGTCCGAGCGACCACCGGCGACGCCCTTCTGCGCGAGGCCGGTTGGGCGGTCAACGTGAAACGGGTCGAGGGGTCGGACGCATGCGTCCGACGGCGGCGGGACTGAAGAGGATCAGGAAAGGCCCCGGTGGGGCGTTTCCCCGACGAAGCTGAAGGTGCCACAAAAGCAACCAAAGAAGGGTCGGCTCTGGCTGAACGACGGGTCATGCATCCGTCTACGGCCAGAGCGTTCGAACCATGTCTGGTCCTACGACTTCGTCGAAGCCCGGACCCACGATGGAAGGAAATTCCGCATGCTCAATCTCATCGACGAGTTCTGCCGGGAGTGCCTGGCAATCCGGGTCGACCGGAGGCTCCGATCGACCGACGTCATCGACGTCTTGTCCGATCTCTTCATCCTGCGCGGTGTGCCGGATCATATACGGTCCGACAATGGCCCGGAGTTCATCGCCAAGGCGGTGCGGGAATGGATCGTCGCCGTCGGCGCGAAGACCGCCTACATCGAGCCGGGGTCCCCCTGGGAGAACGGTTACTGTGAGAGCTTCAATTCCAAGCTCCGCGACGAGCTGCTGAACGGGGAGATCTTCTACAGCCTCGCTGAGGCGAAGATTATCATCGAGAGCTGGCGCCGCCATTACAACACCAAGCGCCCGCACTCATCACTGGGGTATCGCCCGCCAGCTCCCGAGGCCATCCAGTGGCCGGCTTCGCCATCCGGAGCCGCTTCGCCGGCCACCCCAGCTGTAGCGCCAAGACCCGTAATGCACTAAGACTGAAACCGGACCACCCGATAGGGGCAGGCCACCTGCGCCGGCTGCTTCACTGAAGCGCGTATGTAAAAAAACGTATCTGTCGGCGAACTGCATGAGAGAATTTTCCAGGCATAACTGAGATATGGTTTGATCGTCATTTGCTCCTGGGCAAAGCCGTATCCCATACCATCAGCTTGGATTCAGGCGGCTTCTCATCTCCCATTCGGTCATCCGCGCGCCTAATGTGATGACATAGCGTGCCACAGCGCTGTGTGTATCTTGGGGTGGTACGGATGCATCCATGACCGCATAGAGGGATTTTGCTGCTGCATAATCGCCCGTACAAGTGATTTCAGGTGCTCCGCCCAAACCGTAGAAATTTTCCAAAGCTATTTCAATCTGATCCTCGGGAATGCCTGCAAATTTAAACTGCAACCGAAGGCTATGATCTTCCATCTGCGTATTCTCCAAAACACGTGATAGATGACGCTTTATACAATCTATGCGTTTTTAATACAACTTTCGGATTACACGTGCTCAGGCTGCTCAATCAGCAAGCTTCCTATACCGGAAGCTTATTTGAGCGGCATCGTCTATGGCCGTTTTGCTGTCAAACCGTTTATTTATACAGACATATAGTCACGCATACAGAAGAGCTTGTTTCTGAAAGCTTATGGAGGCGATGCCAAGCATCTTAATGTCGTGCATCTGAGGCGACCCACGAGCGGTTGTCACTGGAAATGCTAAAAACCAAAGCGTTCTGCAGGGTCATATCAATCGGACGGTAATGTTTGTCGTGCAAAACCTCCCCAGTGCCATAAGGGGTTGCCTTTTTTCAGACTGCTCGATGACACAAATACCCGGCAGAGCGGATTAGATCCGGGGAGCCGCTGGTGCCCTTTCGGTCTTGCAACGTCACTCACCAACTACAGAGTTCCTGGCACCGATGCAGGAGCCGTCTTTTTCCCACGCAGGGCGCGCTTCCGCGTCAATTGAAGGCCTCTCCGATGCTCACCACAGAAAGTGCCGTGCTTGATCGACTCCGCTCGCGCGCTGCGCGTTTCATGGTGCTTTTCCTATGGCTGCATGTTCCTCTATCTGCCTTCGTTTCGGCCAGTCTGGCGACAGGTGCGTGGACCGGCCCCGTCGCCATCGCTGCCCTTGCTTCGATCGCAACCCTGGATTGGATGCGGACGAAGACAGGCTACGGCCCTCAGATCACCATCGCGACCAGCCTCGCGCTGATCGTGGGGTTCCTGGTTTTTCAGCTGCGCGGACATGCCTGGCAGATCGATGTCCATATGTACTTCTTCGCCGCATTTGCCACGGTCGCGGTGTTTTGCGACTGGCGCCCCCTCATCGGTTATGCCGGCACGGTCGCGGGCCATCATCTTCTCCTCAACGTCCTGATCCCGCAGGCCGTGTTTCCTGGAGAAGGCGATCTTGCACGGGTGCTCATGCACGCTGTCGTTCTGGCCGTTCAGACTGCGGCATTGATCTGGCTTGCGCAGCATCTTCGGAAGGCATTCAGCGAGTCAGCCGACGCGATCGAGGCGGTGCATCTGGCACAGGCGGAGGGAGAGCGACTTGCCGGGGAACAACGACAGACCGCGGCGCGTGAAGCAGAAACGAGCATGCGTCATGCCGCCTTGCAGGAGCGGGTCGTGCGTGAGATCTCGGCGGGCCTTGAACGCCTGGCAATGGGGGATCTGACTACACCGATCGATAGCTCCCCCCAAGATCCATTTCCGGCCGAGTACGACATGCTGCGCCAAAGCTTCAACCGCGTGACACTGCAGCTTCGGCAGGTTTTTGAGCAGATCATGTCCGTCGCAGGCAGTGTCCGGGCCGGCTCCGACGAGATCGATCAAGCCGCGCAGCATCTCGCCGTGCGCGCTGAAACGCAGGCGGCAACGCTCGAAGAGAGCGCAGCAGCGCTTCAGCAGATGACCAGCAGTGTCCGTTCCTCGGCGGCACGCGCCTTCGAGGCGCAGGAAGCGGGGCGCGAGAACAGCACATGCGCCCGAGCTGGCACGCTGGTCGTTCAGGACGCCATCAATGCCATGCAGGAGATCGAGCGCAGCGCCACGCAGGTGACGCAAATCATCGACGTCATTGAAGCGATCGCGTTTCAGACCAATCTCCTGGCCATCAATGCGGGGATCGAGGCGGCCCGTGCGGGCGATGCCGGACGCGGATTTGCTGTCGTTGCCTCTGAAGTGTGCGGCCTTGCGCAGCGCGCCTCGACATCAGCCAAGGATATCAGAGGGCTGATTTCCGAAAGTACCGCGCATGTGCAGGCGGGATCGGCACTGGTCGGACGGACCGGCCAGAGCCTCGAGGATATTCTTAGGATCGCCCTCAATGTGCAGGGAGTGCTGGACGATCTATCCGCTGCGGCGCGCGAGCAGGCAATCGGTCTGGAGGAGATCAATTCCGGCGTGACCCTTCTTGATCAGGTGACCCAACACAACGCCGCCGTGGCAGAGCAGACGACTGCAACGGCTGGTACCCTTCGACAGCACTCCAACGAGTTGGTCGCCATCCTGGGCCAGTTCCAATTACCCGATGGCAGTAGGGACTCAGCGAACTTCGGAAGCAGGCCGTCAGGCCCTTATGCGAGCAGACGCTCTACCATGCCTCAAAGCCCCATATCGGCGGCCTGACACTGCCGGATACACCCTGTTCATCACGGGACCGTGATGAAGCATTGCACCGCGGCGTGATGACCGGACGCACGATTTCGGTCTGGAACTTGTTCCCCGTGCTAATCAGCCCCCGTGGCGACATATCCCTGGATATCTAGAATGCATCATGCTTTGCGTGCGATGAAATTGCGCGCCTCACGTATGATGGTCTCGTAACGCTCACCACGAGGATCGCCATGCCACAAGAGCCCACACCACTGTCCGCTCTTTCCGCCAGCCCTGCCGACAGTGCGGCAATTCAGAATACGCTTGATACCGTGCGCGAGACACTGGGAATGGAAGTCGCCTATCTCTCCGAATTCGTGCAGGAACGGGCGGTTTTTCGGGCGGTCAGTGCGCCTGGCCTCGAGGCGATGATCCGCCCGAGCCAGAGCATGGATTTGAGGGAAGTCTACTGCAAGCACATCCTGGATGGCGGTCTGCCGAGCTTGATCACCGACACCAGTCAGCACGCCATCGCGACTGATCTGCCGATCACGCAGATGATCCCGATCGGCAGCCATCTGTCCGTGCCGGTCAGGCGGGCCGATGGCAGCGTCTTCGGAATGTTCTGTTTTCTCAGTCGCCATGCAAGGCCCGACCTTGGGCAGGAAGATCTGACCATGGTGCTGGCACAGTCTGTGGGTGTTGGGACACGGCTCTTCGGAGCACCGGATCGTGCCACTGACAGGGAAATTTAGCCGAACACTCAAGCTCCAAATGGCCCAACGGGGGGGCAGAGTGCATCGACCGCTAAGTCTTCTGGCGTTTAATTCAAAGCGCTTCCATGGGCTGCCAGCCTGCCAGAAGTTGACGCAGGATGCTGTCGAACTCAAACCAGACCCCTCCTCCCATGTCCTGCACATGGCCCCGGTCGATGGCGCGGCCTGACAAGCCGCAGTACAGCAATGCGCCCACGCCGCCATGGCCCACGATGAGGACATCACCAAGGAGGTCTCTGTCCAGGCAGGCGTCAACCTCCGACATGATCCTGCGCTGTGCGGCCGAAGCCGCTTCCCAACCCCGCACGCTTTTCTCAGGCTGAGAAAAGAACGCGGAAGAAGCCTGTTCGAGTTCACGCTTGCTGAGAAAGTCGGTCGAGGATCGATCATTCTCATGCATGTTTTCACGGACATCGACGGTAAGACCGAGAGCTTCCGCCAGAGGGCCGGCGGTTTCCATGGCCGTCGGTTCTGGACTGGAAATGATGTGGCGCGTGAGTTGCAGGCGACTATGCCGAGACGCCAGTCGCGCCACACGCACTGCGCCGGTCGAGTTCAAGGACCAGGATCGGCTGTCCTTGATGGGTTCGATCAGGATCTGGGGGTGTGTAAGGTAGCGGACAGCCGGCGCCATGACAACCCCCTCGGGTTCATGCGACTGACCGACTGTCGTCCCGCAAGGCCTCCCGGTCAAGAGCGATGATGAGCTGGCATCCCGCCCCTTGCGAGGTGCCGCACGCTGGCGTCAGCGGCGGGACAGGGCTATGACCGCAGCCGCCATGCCTCCAGGATCGGCAGAGACGCGACATCGAAATATGTCAGCCTCATCCTGCACCGTCCTCAGGTTGGAGCGGCCTCCTTGAGCGGCACTGCGTATGCAGACAGAAAGAGACGCGTTGCTCCAAGCACGATCTCTTCTCGCTGTGCTTTGGTCGGTACCGACCCGGCAAACAGGGCATCTTGCTGGACTTGTCCCGCAACCATCGCAATTAGCTGACGCGCCGAGAAACCAACGTCATGGGCCTTGATCTGTCCAAACTTGATCCATCCGTCGATCATGACGGCAAGCGGGTTCGTGATGTAAGCAAAAACGGCCCGCTCATATTCGGCTGCATCTTGCGGAAAGCGGAGTGCTTCTGCCGTCATGAGCCGCAGCAAGCTGAGACTGGGTTTGCTTGAAGCCCATTGCGCCAAGGCTGTCAGCACCTTGGGAAGTGCCTTGTCGACGTCGCCATTTCGATACTGATCAAATGACACCTGATTGGGAATGTCACTGATCGCTGCTCGCACGACCTCTCGAAACATCACCGACTTATCGGGAAAATAACTGTACAGCGTCGCTTTCGAGACCTGTGCCTCTCGCGAGATATCGTCGACACTGGCCCCGGAATATCCGTCACGAAGAAACACGACCGCAGCACCGTCACGAACCTGTTCAAGTTTCCGACCCGGCTTCATTGTCCGTTTTAGTTTTTTTTCGGTCGTCATCGTCATCCTTAAAGCTTTGGGGCAACGCACATGATGACGCCTGATCACGTCTGAAATGCCTGAATGGCAAAGATTACCGGCATGACCTTTTAAAACGGCAGAGCTTCGCTTGTGTCCGTTTTAAAAAATCATATGCGATGATCATCTCACTGCTGGCGGGGAAAGGTTTCAATACGGGGATAGGTCATACGCACCTCACGTGCAGATCATATTGCCGAAGGGATTTTCAATAGGCTCTTCCTGAAGTTGAGAGGGGTAGCTTGTGCTACCCCTCTCATTTTCTGATCAATCAGTCAGTGCGACATAATCGCCAGCTGATTAGAGATCCTTGGCGGGACGAGCAGCGCTATCTCCAGCCACGCGCTCGTCATCGATCTCGACTTCGGTATGGCGCAGCGTGTCCCGGACGGTCTCGGTGCGTTCACTGGCTTCCGTCTCCAGGCTGATCTCCTCGACGACACGGGCTTCCTTGGACACGACAGCCTCTTCGTGACGCTCTGTGGCCTCAACGGTTCGCTCGGCGAAGATGCCATCGCCGGGATTTACCGCGCGGTCGACGGGACGCCGCGTGACGTGGACAGTTTCATCGCGCAGCGTCACCTGCTCTTCGACAGGGGTCTCGACGACATAGGACCGGATGCGCACACGGCCATGATCGGTTTCCCGCTTCCCGACGCGCAGGTTCTCCTTCATGACCTCGATGGTGCCCTCATCGGCGCCCATAGCTGGGGTATCATAAGGTGCGGTAGGTGCCACACCTGCGGTGCTGCGTGCGGCAAGGGCCGCTGCACCGCCATCCCAGCCTTCGTTGCGCCATTCGGTCTCGCGTTGGTCCATGTCGATCGTCCCCTCGTCATCGAGGATGTCGATGATCCGATCCCGGTTGGCCGCAGTGGTCTGCACCGACACCAGGTATCCGCCGCGATTCAAGCCTTCAGCATAGGTATGCTTGTCCTCGTCGGGCATGAAGAAATCTCCGAGGGCTTCAAAGAAGCCCCGGTCCTCGTCACGAGCGGTCGTGGTTGACGTTGCAGTCGTGTCACGGCCTGCGACGATATCGACCTTCGAGGAGGACAGGCCTTCGGCTTCGATGCGGCGTACCGCGTTGGCAGCCTCCTCCTGAGTGTCGAAGAAAGCGGTGATCTGCTGGCTGTTACGCTCGGTAGACATATCGTCGGTGAAAGACATTTCTCTGCTCCTGGTAAGGGTCCCGAACACTGCGTTGGGACCGGTTCGTTCGATGGTGGCAGTCTGTTTTCGCAGCTCGACGTCGATGCTCTTGGTATCGATCGACGTGATGGACCGAATATGAAGCTCCTCCTTCACCAGAAGGCGGATTTCGGTCACTGCGACTTCTTCAATGACGGGAACCACATACGTGTCACCCTCGTAGCGGGGTTGGGGGGCTGGTTCGCCCTTCTCCAGCATGCGGTTCACCGCCATTCGTTCGATCACTGTCTCGGTCCTTGCGAGATCGACAACTTCCTGATGGACGTCAGAGGATGTCGTCGCGCGGACCGTGACCTTTCCCGTGACCACGTCGTTGATGATGATCTTCGCGCGCTCCTCTGCGAGAGCGATGGTTTGCACAGAAGTCGTCTCAACTGACTGACTCTTCATGGGAAAGATCCTGTTCTTATCGACGAATGGGTCAGATAGTGCGGCGACGAGCCGTGACGACGGGCTCGACGACGCCCATCCGCCCACCGAACCATCCGGCCAAGGCACCCAGGATCAACACGACGGCTGCCAGAAGAGCACCACGCGTGGCAGCCTTCGTGGCCGTGTCAGCAGCCTCCGTCGCAGCAGCCTGAGCCGTATTCACGGCTTCGGTGAACTGCGCTTGATACTCCTCGATCTGCTGCTGGGCTTCGGGAACGGGAATACCTTGTGCCTGGGACAGTGCCTGAGCCGCCTGACGGCGGGCCTGTTCGGCTTCAGCTTCGGTTCCGGTCAGCGCGGTACGCACTGCGGCGATGGCCGCATCACGAGCAGCTTCCGGATCGGCATCGGCGGGCACGGAACCGCGGATCCGCTCTTCAATCGCCGTGAACGGATCGTTGGGAATGGCCGAGCCGACGACGGAACCCGCGGTGCTGGCGGCACCTCCCACAACGTTTCCAACCGTGCCGACCGCACCGCCGACAAGGCTCGTGACGCTGGAGCCGATCAGGTAGATTACGAAGATCGTGGAAACGGCCCAAGCCGTAAGACCATGCCATCCGGCTGTGGACGGTTTGGGTTTGCCCGACAGACGACCTGCAGCCACACCACCCAACAGAGCTGCCAGGATGGTAGAGATGGCAAACCAGATCCCTGCACCGATCCCAAACGCGCCGGCTGTCGGATTGTCACCGGTGCTGGGGTCGAGCGTCGCCGCGCCCACACCGACGCCCACCATGTTCAAGACGACCTGTGCGGAAACGGCGATGACAGCACCTGCAAAGATCGCCCCCCAGGAGACCTGATTGATCATCACCGAACGGGCATCCTCCGCAGGCGTCACCGCGCTCATTGAGATATCAGACGTCCCACTATCAGAGGAATATCCTGATCTCGTATCTGAGGTTTGAGCCATACTGCATTCTCGCTTTTTCATGGATGTCAGAGGATGGTTAGGCCGCCAAATACGAATTACAAACCAAGTAAAAACCATTTACATTGCGCGAGGATAAAATGACGGCCCGTTCAGGGTTACGATAAGCGCATTCGTCCCTTCATGGCTTGTTAACCAAGATGGCTTTAGGATGTTCCAATAACAAAAGGCATATTGAGCGGTTTGCCGAAAAAAAGTCGAACCTTTAAGGCGGTACGTTTTTCGGCGCTCAGAGCCTGAACTATTCTGGCGCAACGCTGTTCTTCCGGCGACCGGTCGCATTCACCGGAGAGGCAAGGATTATCGCTTCAGCATCTCAAAGGACCCTGAACGGCATGGACGAACTGCTTGATGCAGACGGCGGGCTTGGACCGATCGTGACGAAACTCGAGGCCTGGACCGAGGGACTGATCCGGCTGACACCCAATCTGATCAGCGCCCTCCTTCTGCTGCTGGTCCTTTACGCCGTCGCTCGCGCATTCAGTTATAGTGTCAGTCGGACGTTGAGATATCGCGGCAGGCCCGCACTTGCCAATGTCGGCTCCGCCCTGGTGCGGTGGTCAATCATGATCCTGGCCCTGCTTCTGGCCGCGACGATCGTTCTTCCCTCGCTCCGCCCCGGAGACCTTCTATCAGGACTGGGGATAGGCTCCGTGGCCATCGGCTTCGCGTTCAAGGATATTCTGCAGAACCTGCTCTCTGGTATCCTGATCCTTCTGCGACAGCCTTTTCGTGTCGGCGATCAGATCGTGGTCAACGGCTTTGAGGGAACCGTCGAAGACATCGAGACGCGGGCGACATACATCAAGACCTACGACGGACGGCGCGTCGTCATTCCAAACTCTCAGATTTATACGGGGACGTTCACGGTCAACACGGCGTTCGACTTCCGGCGGTCGGAATATGATGTCGGGATCGGCGCCAGCGATGACTGGGACAAGGCGATGCAGCTGATGGTCGAGGCCGCGGCGTCGACTGAAGGCGTTCTCGCCGATCCGTCCCCCGAAGCATTTCCCGTCGGTATCGACGCTTATCAGAACACCATTCGTCTGCGCTGGTGGACGAAGCCTGATCGCGCCAGCGTCATCCATACCCAAGGCCAGGTCATCCTGGCGGCCTTCAAGGCGCTCAACGGCGCCGGGATCGATATGCCCTATCCGACGCAGGTGCATCTTTGGCACGACCAGACAGAAGACACCGACGGTGATCGCAAAAGACAGCGCGAGGGGTGGCCTGCCGGCAGAGGCGATGTCCCGCGCTCCCGGTTCGATGCCGCGAAGGAGGCATCGAGGGAAAACCAATCGTCCAGGTCAGACTGATAAGGTCTCCATGATGAAATTTTCCTGATGAGGCGGGATTCACCCCGTCTCTCTGAATGATCCACACATGTTGTTTTGTCCAAAAGCCAAGATTGGCTCAAGAATTGCAAGAGCAGACCGATGCTAGAGAAACTGTCTGAAGCGCCTGATCCCTATATCCTTGTTCTGATGAGTTTCGGGGTGCTTATCGCCCTCGTGGCATGGCTGCCGCTGGTGCTTCGCCGCCTGCCCCTGTCGCTTCCGATCGTGTGCATTCTCATCGGGGTCGGGCTGGGGCTGGTTCCTGGGCTGCGGTTCGACCCCTCGCCTCTGAAGTATCCCGAGATCGCCGAACGGTTCTCCGAGTTCGTGGTGATCATCGCGCTCATGGGGGCAGGTCTGAAGATCGACCGGGTCCTGGGACTTCGGTCGTGGATGATCACCTGGAGGCTCATCTTCCTGACCCTCCCCCTGGGGATCGCACTCATCGCACTTCTGGGTGGGACATGGCTTGCCCTGCCGTGGACCATGGCTCTTCTGCTGGGTGCTGTCCTGGCGCCAACGGACCCTGTGCTGGCCTCGGACGTACAGGTTGGTCCTCCGAAGTCCGGTGAGGAAGACGAGGTCCGCTTTGCGCTGACGTCGGAGGCCGGCATCAATGACGGTGCCGCTTTCCCCTTCGTCCACCTTGCCATCGTCCTGTCAGCGGCCACGGTGACGCAGGAGCCTTGGTTCTGGGACTGGCTCAGTTACAACGTTTTCTGGGAAATCGGCGTAGGAGTTCTCGGGGGCTACCTTATCGGCAAGCTCTTCGGCTGGATCACATTCCACATTCCTGCCGAGAGCAAACTGGCCCAGACTGGTGACGGGCTGATCGCCCTCTCAGCCACGTTGATTTCCTACGGCTTTACAGAGACCCTCCACTCCTACGGGTTTCTGTCGGTGTTCGTCACGGCGTTGACCTTCCGTCAGGCTCATCGGGATCACGATTTCCATACGGACATGCACGATCTGACGGAGCAGGTTGAGCGGATCGCGATGATGATCCTGCTGCTGTTCTTCGGTGGCACCCTGGCAAATGGGTTGCTGTCCGCCCTTCGCCCGGTGGATTTCACAGGTGCACTACTCATTCTCCTGGTCATCCGACCCGTTACCGGAATGATCGGTCTGGGTGGCGTGAATGCGACGCTTGGCGAACGTCTGACCATCTCATTCTTCGGAATTCGCGGAATCGGTTCTTTCTATTATCTGGCCTACGGTCTCAACCACATCGACGACCTGACGCATGCCCCGCGTCTGTGGGCTATCGTCGGTCTGGTGGTGCTGCTGTCCATCATCATGCATGGCCTCACGGTGACCCCGATCATGAGGCAACTGGACATCACGCACGGCCGTGACCCCGATGCGGATGATGCAGTGCCGCCCCCGGGCTTTCAGGGGCCTGCTGCCTGACACATGCGGCAGCAACGCAACGCAGGTAAAAAAGGGCCCCTCAAGGGGCCCATGCTACTCGTTACGATGGAAGAACCTTATGCGTGCTCAGACTCGTCCTCGTCGTATTCCGTAGCAGCGTCGTTGATCGTGTCCTCGGCAAGTTCTGAGAGCTTGCTGTCTGCAGCGCTCTCCTGGTCCAGAATGGTCTCGAGATGGGCCTTCGCCTCGTCCATGCCAAGAGCATCCGCAAAGGCGCTCATGGAGCCGTAGCGGGTGATCTCGTAATGCTCGACGGCCTGGCAGCTGAAGATGATGGCTGCATCGCCAGCGGCAGTTCCTCCAAAATCTTCAAGCAGGCTCTCGCTCTCTTCGAGGATGCCATCGATGGCGTCGCATTTCTCGGCTTTGGCGCGCTTGCCCAAAAGCGCAAAGATCGCCTCCAGACCCTCGATCTGCCCGGCCGTCTCCTCGCGGTGCTGGGTCAGAGCCTCAACCAGGTCCGGGTGATTGGCCGCCTTGATCATCTTGGGAAGGGATTTGTAGATCTTCTTCTCGGCGTAATACATATCCGCCAGCGCATGTTCGAACAGATCGGCCAAGCCCTTCGTCTCGCTGGCCTGCTTGGATGCCTTGGCGGAGGCCGCTTTGGCCGCAATGGTTTTCGAACGCTTCGCACGCGTCTCGGGGCTGGCTTTTTCGGTCTTTCCCGTGGCTGCTTTGCTCGATTTCGACGCTTTTTCCTTTGCCTTGGTCGACGTCTCGTCAGCAGCCTTCTTCTCTTTTGCCATGATCAGGTTCTCTCTCGCGTGTTGGTTGGATAATTGTGGAATTGCCTGCTGAAACGCCGGTGTTTAGGCGGCTGTTCCCACGGCAGCGCGGCATTTGTTATCGGGCAGCCAATCGCGAATGTTCCGCTGTTGGTTTTCGGGTTTCCCGGCCCTGAGGCCAAAAGGCGTGAACGGCGCACGCGGCTGCCAGACCGAGGACAGCGCCGGCTGCAACATCAATGGGATAATGCTTACCGCGGGGCACCTGAATCCCGGCAATCATCGCAGCAACTGCTAGGGCCGGAACGGCTGTCTGCGGCAGATCGCGCGCCATGACGGTGGCCACAGCCACGGCTCCGGCAGTATGACCGGACGGAAACGAGGTGTCGTGTCCGCCTTCGCTTTCACCCGCCTCGCATTCATAGGTCTGCTCTTCGATCATGACTTTCGGGCGTGTCCGCTTGAAATTGTTCTTGATGATCCGTTTGACAGAGTTTGCAAGAACATGAGCGGTCATCATCTTGAGGCCGACCTGCGTCATATATGGACGATGGGTAATCGCCCCTGTCCCGATCATCGCGGCACAGACAATCGACAGGGGGATCTGATCAGCGATCTCGCTGGCCGTCCCAAGCGTTTTGACCACTGGATGATGGCGGTGGCGCGCAGCAGAGCGTGCAACTTCCTTGTCCGCTTCTTCGACTGCGGAGGCGACGTCAGACGACGGATCATTATTTTGGCTGTTCGGGTTCATTGCTGATCGCTTTCTTGCTGATCTTGCGCCGGTCATGCGGCGATGATCTGAAAGCAGATATTTCCATCCCTGGTTCCGGCAATAAACGATGTAGCGCGAGAAGCAGGGGTTATTGTCCCTCGCAGATTCTTGCGTGATGAAGGTTCATCAACCGTTGTTCTGACGCATGATCCAGGCGGGCTACGATGGCGGAGGTCTCCGCCCGCCCGGATCATGCTTTTCCATCGCGAGGCGTTTGCATCAAATCAGAACTCTCACGTTTAATTCCACATAATCATCGCTGCGGGCGACGGCACAGCCGTCATTGTTCGACAGGACAATGACGGGGATGCCGCGCAACGACACATCAAACAGACGTTCACAGCTGACGTAGAAATTGTTGCAGTCGATCAGCGCAATGGGGCGGTCGGATTGCTCCACCGGGCCTGCCCTTATTCTATGGGCAGGCGGCGCACGACGCCGGCGACAACCCCCCATATCTCGGTCGTCTCCGTGACCGGGATTGTGGCATAGCCATCCGCACGGGCGCGCGGATCGAGAAACCAGACACCATCGCCCTTGGCGAGCTTCTTGACGGTAATGGCGCCATCGACCACCGCGACGACGATGCGGCCGTGACGGCGCTTGCCAGCACGATCTACGGCGATCAGGTCGCCGTCCAGGATGCCCTCGGCCTCCAGGCTGTCGCCCGACACCCGCCACCAGAAGGTCGCATGCTCATGCCTCACTACCCACTTGATCGGGTCGATCGTATCCTCAAGATCATCCGCGGCTGGTGACGGAAAACCGGCCGGAACCGGCATGGATGCCAGGGGCACATGCCGGTCTACGAGCGTGATCTTGATGGGGCTTAAATGCAGGGTCATGGCTATTAGAACAATACAGGAACACCAGCCATAACCCGAACACCCCCTGCGGCGTCAAGGATGGATCATAAAAGTTAGCTCATAATCCTGACTGGCTTCTAGATCGCGTGCCTCGGCATGATGTTGAGGCCGATAACTTCGCCCGCGTACCGCGCCCCCATCATGAAGCCCGCAGCCCAGGTCCGGATGCGGTTATGGGCTTCGATAGGGTTGTGGGTTTCGTCCTCGGAAAGCAGAAGCTCATAGACTGGAACCGGGTTTTCCCCGTCCCTAGTGTCGCAGAGGCTGAGCCTGATAACACTGTCAGACATTGTTTGCTGACCGCGATCCTCCAGCTCAATAGCTGTCAGATGCTCCAGAACCAAAAAGCCTTTCGTCCCAGGTGGGGGCAGCACAGGCATGAACAGCATAAGGTTCTCTCTCATCGCTTCCTCCCGTTTTGAAAGCTGCGCAACAGGTCATGGAAACCTTACCTGTGTCAATTAGTCAGTTTCCTCTACGCCAATCCTTCGGAAGCTCGAATGTTCCTGCCCAGATCCCCCGCCGCGCTACCTTAGCGCGATCAGCTCCTGCTTCGTGCCTGTCGTCGCGGTCATAGTAGGGCACCGCCCAACCGTTCTCGATCATCCATCCCGAAAGGCTGACATTGGCTACGGCACAGTCTCCGAGGATACGGCGGTAGCGGTCCTTGCCCTGTGATTGGCAAATTACGGGTCTGCGGGCGATGAAGTCTGAAAGAGCTAGTGCCGCCTGCTGACCGCAGCGCCATGCCCGGCCTTGGCGGTCAAAACAGGGTTGCCGTGATTCAGGCGCGTCGATGGATACCAGCCTGATCCGCTCCCCATGAATTTCAATTGTGTCTCCGTCGATTACGCTGGCCTGCCCGGCAATGCTGCTTGCTAACCCTGGGCCTGCCATGGTGCAGCACAGGACAGCGACTAAGAAAAACCTATTCATCCGGCGCTTCCTTCCTTGAGACGGTTCTGTAGGGCTTTCCGGCTGCAACAGGCTGTTATTCACAGCCATACAACAGTGCTGCTAGAGCTTCGGGTCGATTGAACGAGCATGCGTTGCCACCGTCTGATTCTTCCTCCGCTTCCTCGGTGCAACGTGAGGGCATAAAACGTCCGGATGTCTCCGTCTGCGTCACGATCTTGCATAAGAATAAGAGGTAGATTGGTATTCAGTCCGCTTGGCAGACTCGCGTAAATCAATGGCCTTTCCCATCGCGGCCAAAGCCTTTGCAAGATCTGAGTCCTCGATCTTGAACGCCGCCAGTCCAGCAAGATCGAGCGCCTTCACATGCTCCGCTTCCATAGCGGCGCGATCCTCACGACCTGCTTGTTCATCATCCGGCGTAGCTGGACGGCCAGCCCAACGACCAAGAAGCGCAAGGGCGCGCTTAGGGGCGGACAGTCGATAGGCATTACTGACCTGTCGGACCTGCGGCCCCCGGCCCTCGTTCGGGGCAGGCTCAAAGCGGCGCAGCCAGTCCAGAAAGCCATGATCCCGCAGCGCCTTCAGCGCCCGGACAACCGCGTCACGCGACCGGCACAGCTTGTCAGTGATGTAATCAAGGGACGGGTCCAGTCGGCCCGACTTGAAGTTCACCAGATTGGCAAACAGCGCCAGCACCTCCAATGCCACGCCTCCAAGGGGACCGTTCCGCTTGCCGGGTTCCTTGTTGGCCCGCTCATAGTGTCGAGCTGCCATAAGGAATTTCTGCACGTCCTGCCGCGACGTACCGCGCCAGAATGATGCCTCGCACGAACCCTTACGCCGCGAGTTGCGGCGGATGGGTTTGCGATCTGCCGCACCGCCGTCTGCGGGCGCGCCATCATTAACGCCGTCTATGCGTTTGAAAAAAATACCGCGTTCTGCGGCCTCTCCGGTATTCATCTGCTGCTCCTCGATCAAGAAGCGCGGTGTCCGCACGCAAGCCGTATCCGTTCGCACAGATGCGTTGTTTGCTCTTGATTTTTGGGAGTGGGAGGATAACTATAGCAAGTACAAACACGTGCTAGTTCAGGTCGGCAAAACCTGAGTTATCGACACCAAGCCCCTCGTGCGGACCCCCGCGCGGGGGGTTTTCTGTTAGGCAGGTATTTTTATCTGTCGGTGTGAGCCCTTTTCGTTGCAGGGGATTCCGCATGCCGTGCGACGGCCAGGCCCATGCATGGCAATCGATAGAATGCCGATATGCTGCCAAGTGCCTGCATCAGTAAGTCTCCCAGATAACTTCGGAAATCTGACCGTTGTAATCCATGGTCCTCATCGCAATGCCGCGCCTCGTTCCGGCTTGTTCTCCACCGTGATACCCAACCCGGTCACGAACCCACAAAGGCGCGTCCTCCAGGCGGATACTGATCCAACGAAACTCGCCGGCCTCGTCATAGAAACCCCGCTGCGTCGAATCTGATATCTCGATGCCCTCACTGTTCCGCTGACCACGATAGTTGACGTGGTAGACCTCGATCCCGTCACGATACCCCCTGATCTCGTCTGTCAGACCATCGCTGCCCATGTTGGGCAGCGACGGGAGACCGCTGGCACGCAGCGGGCAGTTCCAGAGCTGCAAGGGCGGCTCAACGGGCCACGGCGTAACGCGACGGATCATTTCGATCCTGGCTGCTGTGCATTCCGCTGATGCAGGGAAGCCGCCAGCCAGACAGAGAAGAATTGCGCAATCGATTGGGTAGGATTGCGCAGCGACACGCATCGGTGTCACAACGCCCGCCGACACGGCGATCATCACTCCCAACGTGACTTGGCCTAGACGACGCATAACCACTCCCTCAAAGCAACAATCCTATACGATATCTGTCATCAGTATAAGATCATATAGAGCCTTTGAGAACGCTTTGGCAACGCCTAGAGGTCATTCTTCACCCTGTCAGAAACCGGATCGTGCGAAGACCTGCCGGTAGGATGTAAGGTGGCAGCGAAAACGAATAGTGCCCGCAGTTCAGCTGTAGGGAGTCCACCCTCGCCCCGGCCTGGTTCAACTTGGTGATCAAAGGTTCTGCCAAATGGGGCAGCACCACAGTGTCTCTGGTCGCAACGACAATCAGAAGCTCCAGACCGGGCCGTGCCAACTGCTCTGTATAGTTTTCGAGATTCAGCGGGCTCCACACTCTGTTGAGTTGCGTGGTGTCGATCTGGCCCTCCAGGCTGGCGCGAATGTGCTTCGTGGCATCTCCGGTCCAAACCATATCGGCCAGACTACCTGCGGTTAGAAAAAGCCCTGCCTTCCTAACAGCTCGGTCTAGAGCGGCAACAAGGCCAGCGATCCAAGACCCAAGGCTTATGCCCAAGACCGAAATATGCTCATAGCCCTCACGTTCCAGGATGCGTATCAGCTTCCGCCCATCCGATACGGCTTGTTGAACCGACTGTAGTGTCCGGCCCAAATTAGAGCTAATCATATAATCCGCGTATGACGATTCCGACCGGGACCGTTCAAAGTGATACGGCATAGCGATCTGGACTACCGTAATTCCCCGCCTCGATAGGAATGCAGCGATCCGCTTATATCTCGATCTCGCATTCCAATGATGAAAAATAATAAGGGCGCGTTTTTTGGTTATGCTGTCAGTTACTTTAGCTTGAACACGGTCGTTCTGCGCAACGCCCGTTTTAATATCAGACTGATACTCGATCCAGCCATCTTTCCATGTATAATTGAAATCAGACTTGGCGGGTTCTTCAAAAAATGAAGCGTCAGCGACAGCTCGCTCAGCCAAGCGGATGAAATTAGCAATACCAATAGTTTCATTTCCCGGTGTAGGAAACGCAAGATGCGCGTCAAGACTGAACACAGTCTGGCACTTTAACGCGTTTCCACGCTGCGCCCGTTTATCATCCCAACGAGTCAGCCAGCTATGATACATCAACGCGCCTTTCCATAATGCCAGACCGCGATCCAAGCCATGGATCAAAGAGGCCATAGGCTGCGAGAAGTATGGAAAGACCTAGAATGATTGAAAAGCCATCGAACATCCCGATAGCCGTATAGGCTATAACCAAAGAAAGGATACAACCTGCCATTTTTACAGGGACACTTCCAAACTGCCGTGCAAGCCCCACTTGGGAAATTACATAAGCGAACGTAAACACTGTTACCATGACAATAAGCATACTTGTATATTGGTTAGGGGTACTGAAGTCTTTGCTGCTAAAAATAGTGTCGTTCCCAACCGTGACAGCCAGAAAGTCATTCACAAACCATCTTATGATATTACTACTGTCTGTAACCAAGTAAACAGACTGAAGCTTCATACAGATTGCAATCAAGATACCTGATATAGCGCACCTAAAAACTCCTCTAGAAAGTTTTGCGCTGACCCCCAGGATAGCATCTGACAGGTTGTCATCATCAACCCTCTCTGATTGGCGTTTAATATCTCTATAGTCATATGCCAACGTGTAAAGGAGAATGAGTCCCACGAAGAAAAGATAGAAGCAGAGACACATATACAGGTAAGCAATTCCGGTAAAGAATGCCTGGGCCATTACGGACGTCAGCTCAGGGCGTATGATGCCAATTGACCCCCAATCAATCGCATAATCGCGACTACCATCAATAAGGGGCAACAAGCGAACACTGACCCACTGGAAAAGACCCGCAAATCCTATGCAGACGAGAAACACTGACCAGTAGGTAAGCGGCGAAGCCTCAACCTTTTTCAACCATCCATTATTGCCCTCTGTACTACCGCTTGCTGCAACAAGCAGGTCTCGTCCCTCATTTTTCCAGAAGGCTATGACCTCATGGCAAAAGCCGAGAAAGAGAGGCAGGAAAACCATGAAAAGAAGTGTCCAGTTTGGAGCCCAAAAAAAGCCTACTTGCTTCAATGGTCCATTGTTTTCCGCGTAGGTAATACTATGGACACCCAGGAATACCGACATAAATCCAAGCACCGCCGCGCCGGCAAAGACTGATACCGGCAGGTCTAGGAACGATCCCCCACCAAAGATTGCCTCTGATGTTCGGGCCAGACTGAAGCGTCTTTTGGGCTGAATATCATCAGGAAGATCGTCGTCGGCTTCAATCACGATCCCGTCGCCAACTTCGACTGCTATTTCTTCTAGGTTGCTTGCCTCAGAGGCGCTGCTGACGAAAGATTTCTGCCGCTCACGTCTTTGGGCAACCAGCTGCCTTTGCGATGCACTCAATTCAGCTTGCCAGGCGCTTGTCGCCTTGGGGTCGTCGCAGCCAAAGATCCGCGCAAGCCATCGGATGTTCTCTGGACTGATGCCTTTGTCGTTGTCTTGGAACCAGAGCTGGACAGTGCGTAGCTCTATCCCTGCCCGGTTTGCGTCGATCAATGAGATCGCTTCAGCAAGAAGGTCTGCCGTCCAAGGGCCTTTTGGAAATCCGTTTTCGTCAACCGGTCGCCCGGCTCCTGCCGCCGTGAGGTTCTTGAAAAGCACCTTGAAATCTCTGCCCCCAGCATCAGGCTGAACGAAAAACTTTCCATTTTTTATCAGCATGTTGGAGGGTTTCATTTCGTTCTGTTTCGCTCAATTTCGTATCGTGCCGTGATCAGGCCGCGGAACATAGTTCATTAACCAGAAATGAACAAATCGCCGGTGGATGGAACGCGCTGCGTTGCCACACACCGCGCCGCCCCTGGGAGTAATGATATGGGTATTCAAGGCAGCAAAATCGTGTCCGTCGATGACGATACGACTGGATCGCTCAACGAGAGAGAGCAGGCTCATCCGATCAAGCGCGTCTTGGATCAGGGATCGCGGGAAGTCGTGGGTTGGCTCTACAAGTGGAACACTGGGCATGTCGCCATCATGTGGAAGGGCGAGAGATGCGATAACGTGATCTATGAATGAGACATGTGCCGACCGCACACGCCTCATAGACCTCTTACGCCGGATCCAGTGCATAAGGGCGGCTTCCGGCCGCACTGCTTCAAATGAGACGCCGTTTAAAAAACCTATGCCAGACGCTGTAGCCTATTTTCCCGTGAAATAGATTTGGTCCCACCGTAATGTCTCGGTGGGACTACTTTATCTAATAGGGCAATCTATGCCCATGCCATAGGATCAGAAAGATCCATTGTAAGATCACTGAACACAATTGTCTCGATATTTGAAAATGTTGCTCCAAAAGTATTTTCGCCGGATCCACGCTCAGTCACAGTATAAATACCATTAGCTTCAGATACCTCAAAATCGTACGAGCTTCCGTCGAAGTCAATGGTATCGCTACCCGCTCCACCGTCCACCGTGTCGAACCCTGCTTGGACAAATATCAGATCATCCCCAGTGCCACCAAAGAGGCGATCGTTGCCATTCCCACCCCACAGGGTGTCATTTCCGGCACCACCATTGATATAATCATTTCCGTTGCCACCCAGGAGTTGCTGACGTCCATCACCGCTGTAGATGTAGTCATCGTTTGCAGATCCAGTTACCCGGCCATCAACGCCGGTATACCAGCTGACGGATGCCCCTGCGCCGACCAGACCAGACAAGTCGAGCGATGTCACAGAAGCAGCGTTGCCTGTGATCGGTACGTCAACCGTCACCTGGCCATTGTCCCTCACGATGGGGGTGCCGCCGTAAGAGGACACCTGGATCTGGTCGTAGCTGTCAACCTGCGCCGCAACGCCAGATACCGTAAGGGTTCCGGAAGAAACGATAGCGTCCAAATTGGTGGGAGATGGGTCAATCTGGATTGTCTGATCAGCGAAGCGAATGGCCTCTACGTTGGCGAACGTATCAAGGCCGTCACGTCCACGCCCAAGATACTGGATGCTATAGACACCGTTATTGATCGTAATTTCGTAGTCAGCTCGGTTTCCAACCATGTGAATGGTATCATAGCCCTCACCGCCATCAATCGTGTCATTTCCTCCTTGCCCGAGGATCAGATCATCCCCGGTGCCACCAAAGAGGCGATCGTTGCCATTCCCACCCCACAGGGTGTCGTTTCCAGCACCACCGTTGATGTAATCATTTCCGTTGCCACCAAGGAGGCGCTGACGTCCACCACCGCTGTAGATGTAATCATCGTTTGCAGATCCAGTTACCCGGCCATCAACGCCGGTGTACCAGCTGACGGATGCCCCTGCGCCGACCAGACCAGACAAGTCGAGCGATGTCACAGAAGCAGCGTTGCCTGTGATCGGTACGTCAACCGTCACCTGGCCATTGTCCCTCACGATGGGGGTGCCGCCGTAAGAGGACACCTGGATCTGGTCGTAGCTGTCAACCTGCGCCGCAACGCCAGATACCGTAAGGGTTCCGGAAGAAACGATAGCGTCCAAATTGGTGGGAGATGGGTCAATCTGGATTGTCTGATCAGCGAAGCGAATGGCCTCTACGTTGGCGAACGTATCAAGGCCGTCACGTCCACGCCCAAGATACTGGATGCTATAGACACCGTTATTGATCGTAATTTCGTAGTCAGCTCGGTTTCCAACCATGTGAATGGTATCATAGCCCTCACCGCCATCAATCGTGTCATTTCCTCCTTGCCCGAGGATCAGATCATCCCCGGTGCCACCAAAGAGGCGATCGTTGCCATTCCCACCCCACAGGGTGTCGTTTCCAGCACCACCGTTGATGTAATCATTTCCGTTGCCACCAAGGAGGCGCTGACGTCCACCACCGCTGTAGATGTAATCATCGTTTGCAGATCCAGTTACCCGGCCATCAACGCCGGTGTACCAGCTGACGGATGCCCCTGCGCCGACCAGACCAGACAAGTCGAGCGATGTCACAGAAGCAGCGTTGCCTGTGATCGGTACGTCGACCGTCACCTGGCCATTGTCCCTCACGATGGGGGTGCCGCCGTAGGAGGACACTTGGATCTGGTCGTAGCTGTCAACCTGCGCCGCAACGCCAGACACAATTAAGTTGTTAAAAATGACTTCAGCCCGCATCACATTACCTTTGAAATGGAGAACAAGTGCACTCAGCAGCTTGCAGCGGTGTTAGTCAACTTATCTAAATGCACTGTGCAATTGATTTACCCGTCACAGTACAGAAGAGGCATCAGGTAGGATTGCGCTTAGAGCGCTAGGGGCAGGACTTCGGTAACGGGGTCGTCTCAGTCAAGCGGTTTCACGCATGCGCCGTTGTCCACACAGCTGCGGTTTCAAGTTTGGTCTGATCGTCGCACGTCTGGCACAGCCACCTTCGTCTGAGATCACCTGGGTGCATGCTTCGGTCCGTGGTCGGCGCGCAGGCCGCCAACATGATGCTGGTTCAATGCAGGTCCGATGTGCCCATCTCATTGGCGTGCTCGATGTGGTTCGGCAACAGTCTTGACCACGGCATCATCGAAACCGCGTCCCATATGGACCTCGAAGGGCAGGCAAGCCTGCAGGCCATCTTCCCGCTCAGCCAGCACAGGCCCACATCCGAAGTATCTTTAATTTCATTGGTCCGCGCCCTACTGATGGCTGCGCGACGGAAAAGTAGCGTTCAACAATCCTATAGGATTGCTGTCAATATTATATTATTGTAGAACTGGGACACCCGTGAAGGGTGCCTGGTCCTAGCAGTTGGAGGACCACAGGCGTGGAAAAAATAGAGTTAGAAAAAGAAACGCCGAATGTGGTTACAGAACCAAGATTCAGAAAGCTCGTTGCTAGCGGCTATCTCGCTGAGGTCGTTTGCCAAGCGGCAGCATACAGAAAAGCGTCCGTCTGGTACGGCGAATGGATCGTTCGCGTTGTTAATTCAGAAGGGACTTTTGAAAAACTCCTCGTCACGACACCACGAAAGGTCGATGATATGGACGAAATTAAAGTCAGGGTTTTCAGAACAATTAACGGCCTTACGTCCTTCATGCACGAAGCCGGATTCAGGCACGTGGATGTTCCGCTGTTTGATGACGAGCGGACGGTCCATTCAACGTCAACAAAACCAGAAGATAAGAAGAAGAGCTAGGTCGTCACTATCCTCCTTTTCTCTGGCAATGGCTGGCTGCCTGATAGGGCTTCTTCCGCTCAATCCAGGCCACTCCTTTGCAAATGGCATGGTTCTCGTGCCCGGCTCCGATGGAGCCTTTCAATTCAGAGAACAGAGCAACGGCTTCGCTCGCCATTTCGGATCAGGCGGGCGGCCGATCATTCCAGAGGCTGAACGCCCGGCCTCTCCTTCCCAAGACTCCATGTCGTTTCTTGCAGAACCGGAAAGCGGTTTTGCAGCACCGCGTGCAGTTTCCGGAAGCGAAGAAATCCTCAACGCAATTGACCAGACCGCAATGCGCTACGGCGGCCACGTCGCCCTGCGCAAAGCCGGAATGTCAGTCATGGAATGGCGGCATTTCTACCGTGCCAATATTGAAATCGAAAGCGCTTACAATCCTCTGGCGCGGAGCCATGTCGGGGCTATCGGCCTCGGCCAGCTGATGCCGGAAACCGCCGCAACGCTCGGCGTGAACCCCCATGACATGCACCAGAACCTCGATGGTTCTGCACGATACCTGCTCCTTCTTCTTGATCGGTTCGGATCAATGGAGCTGGCACTGGCTGGCTATAACGCTGGCCCCGAAGCTGTTTCGCGCCACGGGGGCATTCCGCCCTACCGCGAAACCCAAGGTCACGTCCGCAAGGTGATGGCCGTCTTTACCCGATTGAACGGAGATACCTTATGACCAAATCAATGCCGGTTTCGGCACTTAATCTGCTGCTCTTTGCCTTGCTGGCCATCGGCCTTTTCATGCTGATGACCGAGCCTGCAATGGCCCAAGGGCAGATCAACCTCAGCCCCATCACAAGCATTCTGACCGGCATTGCCACCACACTGACCGGACCGCTTGGCCGGGCCATGGCAACGCTGGCCGTGATCGGCATCGGTGTAGCCTGGCTGATGGGCTATGTCGATTTCCGCACTGTCGTCTATGTCGTCGCGGGCATCGCCATCGTCGCCGGCGCCAGCGTCATCGTGAACTCGATGTGGGGTGCTCAGTAATCGCCATGGTCAAACGGTCCCCCCTGTTCCTCGGCCTCATTCGCCCGGCCCGCGTCCTGGGTCTTCCGATGTTCTATGCCGTGATCTGGATGGTGGGGTCCGTCATGGCCTTTGTGTGGGTCCAGAGTTTCTGGACCCTCATATTTACGGCCCTGTCCTATCCGGCCCTTTGGATTGCCGCCGAATGGGACCCGCATTTCTTCGATGTGGTCACGGTTGTGAGCAAGAAAACCCGCCGAACCAAAAACCGCGACCAATGGGGTGCTGATAGCTATGAACCGTAATCTTCGGATCGGGCCTGCCGCCCTCGATGCCTTGCCCGCATGGGCCAGCCGGGAACAATCGGTGGCCTCGATGCTGCCCTACGTTTCGCTGATCGACGACCTGACCATCCGCACCAGGGGCAATGAGCTGTTCCAGTGCATCCGCGTCTCCGGGCTGAACAGCCTGACGGTGGCTGACGAAAAGCTGGACCGGATGAAGGAGATTTTCGCCAGCATCATCGCCCAGACCGGCGACAAGTTTGCCTATACCGTTCACAAGGTATCGCGCCGCATCGACACGGCCCTACCGCCCGTCGCGGATGATGGGCTTGCGGCCCAGATCGACCGGCGCTGGCAGGCCCATATGGGCCGGGCCAACCTGCGCGAACATACCATCACCATCACCGTCATCAAGCGGCCTGACGTGCTGTCGAAGATCCCGTTCACGCAGCGACAGTCTCAGGACGCTCTGGCCCGGCAGATCGACGGCCAGGTGGCCCAGCTGCAAGAGGTCGTGGAATTTCTCTGCTCGGCCTTATCAGGCATGAACCCGCATGTGCTGACCGCCTCCAGCGGTCAACTGCTCGGCTTTCTCGAAAGCATCAATACCGGGATCGAGGTTCCGACATTTCACACGTCGCTGGACCGGACCATTGCGGAAACCGTCAGCAACACGCGCGTCACCTTCAAAGGCGACAAGATATACCTGACCGGGGGCAGCCTGCCGGATCGAGTGGGCATGATCTACTCGATCAAGGAGTTTCCGCGCGAGTCCTTCGTGACCATGTTCGATGAACTGGACCTGCCCATCGATATGGTGGTGTCGAACTATTATGTTCCGGTCAACAGCGGCATCATGGAAGAGCGGATCGCGCGGGAACTGCGCCGCCGCGCCGCGATCAACGACAAGGCCGCCAACCTGATCGAGGCAGTGCAACAGGCGCAAAACCGTCTGGCTTCCGGTGAGATTTCTTTCGGACAGCATCAGATGGCCGTTGCCGTCTATGCCGACACTGAGGAAGAACTGGCAAAAGTCAGCTCGATGATCCGCAACATCGCCGTGGGCGCGGGCGTCAAGATGGTCGCGCAGGGCTATACGGCCCGCACCGTCTATTTCGGCCAGCATCCCTGCAACCGTGCCTTCCGCATCCGCGAAGGCGTGATCACCAATGAACAGTTTGCCGACTTCGCCGCGCTGCATCGTGCTGCGATGGGCAAAAGCGGTGAAAATGTGCCTTGGGCCACGCCGATCACATGGTTTCCGACGATTTCGCGCAGCGCCTACCGCTTCAATTTCCACGAGGAAGGCGATCCGAAAAAGGAACCAAGCAACGGTCACACGCTGGTCCTTGGCCGCATGGGGTCGGGCAAATCGGTGCAGGCGGCATTCCTGGCCGCGCAAGCCCAACGGGTCGGTACGCGGGTCTTTGTCTTCGACTATCGCCGGGGCATGGAAATGGCCGTGCGCGCCTTGGGCGGCCGGTATTCCGAACTGAAGGCTGGCGAACGCACCGGCCTCAATCCTCTTTGGATCGAAACGGACACGTCGGGACAGGAATGGCTGAGCGACTGGCTCATTCACCTGATGGAAACCGGCCATAGCCAGCTGCACCCGGAACAGTCCCGGGCGGTGCGCGATGCCGTGCGCCAGAACGCAGAGGCGCGAAACCCCAACCTGCGGACCTGGACGCAGTTTGCACAGCTGGTCGGAGCCACCCATGACGGGGGCGCGCTGGCGGATCGGCTGAATGAATGGACCGAGGGAAACCGGTTCGGCTGGATTTTCGGGCGTGAGGTCGAGGACACCTTCTCGCTGGACGGCCAGTTTGTCGGCTTCGACCTGACGGACATTCTGGACAGCGAAAACCAGAAAGCCCGCATGGCGGTCCTGTCCTACATCTTCCGGCGCATCGAACGGCAGATCGAGGACAAGCGCCCCACGATCATCATCATTGATGAAGCCTGGAAGGCGCTGGACAACAGCTACTTTGCGGGCCGCATCGAAAACTGGCTGGTCACGGCGCGCAAGCAGAACACGGTCGTCGTGATGATGACGCAATTTGCGCATCAGCTCCAAGCCTCCGCGCATGGCCGGACCCTGATGCAGGCACTGCCTACGAAGATGCTGCTGCCGAACAAGGATGCCAGTGCCGAGGACTATGCCGGGCTGCCGCTGAACCAGAAAGAGCTGGAAATCCTCATGGGCGTGAATCCCGGTTCGCGGATCGCCCTGCTGCGGTCGGATGACGGCTCGCATGTCATCGACACCGATCTTTCGGCCCTTGGCCCGCTCCTGACCATCCTCGGCGGCATGAAGGCCGGTGAGGCGCTGGTCGGCGCGGACTACCGGACCCGCCCTGATTTTTGGAAAGGATTTGAAGATGCGTAAGCATGCTCTCTGCGCCGTTTTGGCGTCCCTGGCCCTGTCTGCCTGCGCTGGCACCCAATCCAAGCCGGTCAGCAGCAAGTGCTTCAATGCGCGCGGCGATCTGACCTGCGATCTTCGGCCCCTGCCCGAACTGTGGGGCGAGGCGCGACAGGACGCCGTGCGCCAGGTGGGCGTCTATGAGGGCGCGGTCGAGGACGGTCCTTATGCGCAACGGTGATCCACGCTCCATGCCCGCAAAAGGCCCGCGCGAGACGTCAAGGATCGAGCAAGGGACTGCGGGCAGCTTGGCGGTGGCTCTGACAATGCCGTCCAATATTGCACAATCACTGACCGCACCCCTCCACTCCCTGATGCTGTCTAGCAGCGTGATGGCTTTAATAGCGCCTGTCTTTGCCCTGATGCTGTCCGGCACCGCGATGGCGCAAGGTGTGCCGGTTGTCGATCCGGCCAAGAATGCCCGCGAGGCGGAGATCACCCTGCGGCTTGAAGCGGACCTCGTTCGGCAACGGCAGAAGGCCGAGGAAGGCCGCAAGCGTGTCGAAGCCGAACGGGAACAGGTCGAGGCGCTGGAGGCGGTCACCGAAGGGATGACCCTGCCCGATGATGGGGCGGGGGCCGAGGAAACGGTTCGGGGCTTAGAGGAAGGCTTTGCGCCGTCTGCGGAAGTCTATGCCACCGACAACAGCGCCGCGGCGGACAGGCTGTTTAGCGGCGAGCGTGAGAACGTCGAACAGATCATCATCCGGGCGGCGCAGGACACGCACCACATGCAGCGTGCCGGGCTATCTTTGATCCAGTGGCGGTGCTGGTTGCAGGCTCTGATCTGGCAGGAAAGCCGGTTCAATCCCCATGCTCAATCGCCTGCGGGGGCTTATGGCCTCACTCAGATCATGTGGGAAACTGCTGGCGACTTGGGGATTCAATCAACCTACAAGTCAGACGCCTACGTCCAGGCCGAGGGTGGCGCGCGTTATCTTGCACAGCGGCTGAACGAATTTGACGGCGACATGACCCTGGCACTGGCCGCCTATAACGCCGGGGCGGGTAATGTTCGCAGATATGGCGGCGTGCCGCCGTTCAAGGAAACCCAGAACTACGTCCGGATCATCCCGACCAAGTATCAGGAATACATGGCGGCGCTTGGCGCGGCCGACCAAATCGGCAGCATCGAGGCCAGCTACATGGCCAATGCCGAGAAGGCGATGATCGGCGGGGCCACGGCGGAATATGCCGACGAGGCCGGACAGGACATGGGGCTGGCGATGGCGCGCCTTGAGGAAGCCATGTCCCGTATCGGAGAGACCACCAACGCAGCAGAGGCGATGGCCCTGAACAGCTATGTGCGCGCCGAATTTGTGCGCCTGCTGGTCATCAGGACGCGCCTCGTCGCCACACGCTCCAAGCCGATGACGGCAGAGCAGATCGCGGCTGCTTCTGCCTTCGCGCAGGAACGCGCATTCATGAATTTTGAAGGGGGATTGTAATATGCGGATTGCATTCAAGGGATTGATCGTCGGCGCGGGTCTGTGCCTGTCCGTGGCACTACCCGCGCCGGTCACGGCGCAGGGTGTGCCGACCGTCGATACCCAGTCCATCGCGCAGCAGATCACGCAGATCAGGCGGATGCTGGAAGATTACGGCATCCAGACCGACATGCTGGACCAGCTTGTCGAGCAACTGGCCGAACTGCAATCGCAGACGAACGAGCTGCAACAGATCTATGCCGTCCTGACCGGCAATGCCGACATTCAGGGCCTTCTCATGGGGGGCGGGCTGGATACGGTTCTCGCTCCGAAAATGACCAGCATCCTGCAAGCCGCCAATGCGGCATCGTCCGGCGACTGGTCGGGCCTGTCCTCGGATTACCGTGAGCAGATACAGGCGGCCGCGCAGACGACGATGATCGGGGCGGGCCTCGATCCGGCACGGGTCGAGGCCATGGGCCGGGATGGCAGCGTGGCGGAAAAACGCGCGGCCAACCAAGCCACGACCGGCGCGATGGTGGCGGCCTCGGCCGATACCGCGCAGCGGGAAAGTGCGGTCAGCCTCCAGCGCCTTGACCGCCTGGTCGGGGAAATCCCGCAACAGACCGGCATCAAGGAAGCCATCGACCTGAACACCCGGATGATGGGTGAGGCTGTCAGCGAGCTGATCAAGAACAATCAGCTTCTCGCTCTCCAGAGCTACGGGATGGGCATGTCGGACGTGTCGATTGCCAGTGCCTGGGCGCAGGAACAGCAGATGCTCGATTTTACCATGCCGGATTTGGAGTGAGGCCACCGATGTTCAATCGCAAAAATAATAAGGCGCAAGCCGCAGCCGTCGCTTCCCGGGGTGTCAGTGAGACAGAGGAAGAATTGATCTATGGCGCGCGGCGGCGCGGTGCCTTCTGGCAGAAGTTCGGGGTCGCCGGATGGGGCTTCGGTGCCATCGGCTGCATCATGGCGGCGGTGATCGCGGCCAGCCATGAGACGCCCGCCCCGGTCCTGGTGCCGTTCGATCCGTCCAGCGGCATGGCGCTGCCGATGGTGAACCTGCAAACGATCTCCGTCAGCAACCGTGATGCTGTCGTGCAGTCGTTGGTCCACGCCTATGTGCGCGACCGGGAAACCTACAGCATGCTCGACAATGACCTCCGGGTCCGCTCGGTGCTGGCCCGGTCGTCGGGGGCGGCGCTGCAATCCATGCGCAGCCTCTGGTCGTCGGAAAACCCGGACTATCCGCAAAGCAAATACGGTGCGAATGCGCGCATGGACGTGGAAGTTCTGTCGGTTACGCAGATCACCAATGATCGGGCCCAGGTCCGGCTGCGCAAGCGGCTGCAGGACAGTGACGGGGAAACTCGGGGTCTGTTCACGGCCACACTGGCCTTTCGCTACGACACCACTGAGGCCCGTTCGCTTGAGGATGTCTGGACCAACCCGTTCGGCTTCTCGGTCTACGAATACGCAATCACGCCCGACAGATCGGAGATCCAATGATGCGCGGCACTTGTCTTGCCATTGCCCTGTGCGCGGCCAGCATGGGGGCGTCGAGCGCCTTGGCCGAAGTGACCCCTCGGGCGGGCAATCTCGATGCCCGTGTCCGCTATGCCCAATGGGTCGATGGACAGGTCTACCGCGTCCAGACGCAGGTAGGCCGGGTCACGTCCGTGGAGTTCGGCCCGGATGAAGAAATCACCTCCGTGGTCGCGGGCGATACCGTCAGCTTCAATTTCGATGCGGTGCCGGGTGGCAGCGCCTTCGTGATGAAGCCCACGACCAGCGGCGCCGCCACCAACATCAACGTCTATACCAACAAGCGGCAGTATTACTTTGAAGTCTCGGAAACTGCTTCGGCGCAGTTCTCCGTGGTGCGCTTCACCTACCCGCGCGGATCGGGCAGCGCCACGCCCGCGAACCGCCAGGTGGCCCGTGGTCCGCTGAATTACGACTACGGCGGCAGCATCGTGAACGGCACCACCCCGACGCAAGTCTGGGACGATGGGGCCTTCACCTATTTCAAGTTCCGGCGCAACGGCGAACTGCCCGCGATCTTCAAGGTCACGGCGGGGCAGGAAATTACGGTAAATTCCCAGACAATGCCCGATGGCGTGGTGCGCGTGACCGGCACCAGCCCATTCTGGATGCTGCGCTTGGGGACCGTTGAATCAACGGTGGGGATGATGAAAGCGGTGAGGTTGGTGCAATGAGCGAACAAGAAACGGCAGACCTGCGCGAACGGCTGGCGGCGCTGGAGAAATCCAATCCGCGCAATCAACCCAAGGCCCGGCCTGCGGCAAAGGCTGCCAAGATGGCCGGGCTTCTGTGCGGCGGTGTGGCTATTGCCGGACTGGTCTATGTCTATTCGCTCCCTGACGGCGCAGCGGATATGACCGTCCGTGAAGCCCAGGAGTTCCAGAACGAGGGCAGCGGCTTTGGCGATCTGCAAAATCCCCCGTCCGCCGTGCCGGCAGCGGTCGAAGTCGCAGAACCGGCCCCTGCCCCTGCCCCTGCGGCTGGCAGCGACAATTCCGAAGTGGTCGAGCTGATCCGGGGCTTGCAGGACCAGATCGACCGGCTGTCCGAGGCTCCGGCCGAGGACGCCGAGGGTGAGCCTGTCGTGGATACGGAAGCCCTTGACCAGATGCGCCGCGAATTGACGCAGTTGCAGGACCAGGCGCGATCGCGCGAACAGGAACTGAGCGAACAACTCAGCAGCCGCAATCTCGAAATTGCCGAGTTGAGAAATGAAATGGACATGCTGCGGCTGCAAAACGGCCAGAGCGTGATGCCGGGTGGCGATGACGATCTGCTCACGCAGCGCCGTCAGGCCGCCGACGAGGCGGCGCAATTGGAAGAGGCCCGGTTGCAATCGTCCATGGTTGCCCTCGGCGGCGGCGGCGCAGGCGGTGCCATCGCCGATGCCGCGGGTTTGGGAGACGGGGCGGCTGCACAGCAGGCGGCGCGTCTCAGCAGTGATGCGCAGTTCGTGCGTGATGCCGGGCGTCCGGTTCAGGTCCAGCGCGCGGAAATCATCGTGAACCCGTCCAACACCGTCACGCAGGGCACGATGATCCAGGCGGTTCTGGAAACAGCCATCGACTCGACGCTTCAAGGTCCGATCCGGGGCCTCGTGACAACCGATGTGGTGGCCTATGACGGGTCGCGCATCCTGATCCCGCGCGGATCGCGGCTGATCGGCAGCTATTCGGCGGATGTGGAAACAGGCCAGAACCGGCTTCTGGTGGCTTGGGAACGTATCATCATGCCCGACAACCAGTCGGTGCAGATCAGCTCCTTTGGTGGCGATGCCTTGGGCCGTTCCGGCACCACGGGCAAGGTCAACAACCATTTCTTCCGCCGCCTCGGGGCGGCGGCGCTGATTTCCACAATCTCGGCCATCCCCTCGGCCTTGCAGGACGACAGCGGCGACGGGGGCGTGACCATTTCCACGGGCGGCTCCAACGATCCCGCAACCGGTGTGTCCAACGCCGTCAGCGGCGCAACAGAGTCGGCCATCGGCAAGTATGTCTCGATGCCGCCGACCATCACCGTGAACCAAGGCACCCGGATCACCGTCATGGTGGACCGCGATCTGGAGATATTCTGATCATGAACGACATGACCCATGGCAGCTATCTGGATGAAGCCTTGTCCCGCATCGGGGCTGTCATCGACAGCCCCGCCTTGGTGGAAATCGCCATCAACCCGGACGGCCGCATCTGGTCGCTGGAACACGGCGATCCGGCGATGAAGCTGGAAACGCGCGCGGCGATGAACCGTCAGGAAGTCATGGACCTGGGCCGCCGCATTGCCAGCGCGGGCACGCTGACCCTTGGCCGGGAAGCCCCGATCATCTCAACCTCCGTGGTCTATCGGGGCCGTCCGATCCGGGCGCAGGTGGTGGCAGAACCTGCCGTTCTGTCGGGTGCTGCAATCTCGATGCGGTTCTTCTCATCCCTGCCCCTCGACAAGATCCAGATCAAATACCTGCACGGTCAGGAATACTCGGTGGACCGGGCCCGCGCGGAGACAAAGCGGGAATTGAAAAAGCTGGCAGCCTCCGGCGACATTGACGCGGCCATGGCCTTCATCGTCCAACACAAGATGAATGCCCTGATCGCGGGTGCGACGGACAGCGGCAAGACGGTCTTTGCGCGCAAGATGCTGTCCCAGGTGAGCGATGCCGAACGGATGATCACCATCGAGGATGCCGCCGAACTGGTGCCGACGCAGCCGAACGTGGTGACGCTGATTGCGGATCGGGACAGCAGGACCAGGACGCCGGACATTCTGCTGACCTCCTGCCTACGGATGCGGCCTGACCGGCTGATCGTGGGCGAGGTGCGCGGCAAGGAAGCCATGACCTTTATCGAGGCCATCAATACCGGCCATGGCGGGTCGATGACCACCATCCATGCCGAAACCCCGAAGCTGGCTTTATCGAAGCTCGCCATCATGGCGCTGAAGTCGGAACTGCCGCTGACCTATGCGGACACGCTGCGCTACATCGCCAGCTCGATCGACGTGGTGATCCAGACCGGTCGCGCCGGCGGCGACCGGGGTGTGCTGGAATTTTACATCCCTGACGCCGGGGACAATGGAGATACGAGCCATGTTTGATCAGAAGACCCTTGTCATCGCTCTCTCGTCGCTTGCTGTCGGTGTGGCGATCGGTGGTGCCGTCCTTAACAGCTGGCTCCCTGCCGAGACTGCATCCACCGCGCGAATGGGCGATGTGCAATTCGCACAAGCCCAGACCGAGCCGCAACTGACACAGGCCGAGCGGGACTTCATGGATTTTACCATGCCCGACCTCTCAAAGCCCCAGGCTGGTGGTGAGACAACCCGTCATGGATGCGTGAAGCCTCCGCGCCCGGAATGGGTAGTTAACAGAACCCCACAGGAAGCTGATAATTCTCTTCTCTTGAAAGCGATTTATGACATGGATCGTCTTCAAGAAATTATTGAGACAAACTCCTGCCCTTGTGAAATTGAGCATCCATCTTGGGATAGTGCAGAGCGTCAATACCACGCTATCGCAGCAGGAAAAGACAGGGCTGAGATACGTGCGCTACGTGCGCCGGTAGTGCAGGAAGTCGCACGAATGACCAAGCAGTCATTGGATATTTGCAGCGAATGGCAAGGACGCTGACATGGCCATTGTTGCACCAATTGTTAATTCAGCAGAAAGTTTTCTGGTAAATGCGGCCAGATCGACATTTCTCGGTCTTGTCGAAGCATCAGGCACCCTTGTCGGATACATGGCCGTCCTGGCAGTAGCTCTTGTCGGTATTAACATGATGCTTCAGCTGCGCCCCATGGCATGGGCGCATTGTATTGGCCTGATGATCAAGTTGGCTTTGATTGGAATATTCGCCTGGAACTGGAATCAATTCTGGGCGGTGGCAAACGGCATTCTCAGTGCAATCGAGGCAACCGCTGGCGGTATTTTGGCTTCCAGCGGCGACGGCCTGAGCGGGCCGACGATTACGGACGGGTTTGCTGTAGCCATTGATGAAATGCTGGATAGTTTTGCGAGAGCGGCCACGACCATCGGACGGGAAATGGGCGGCTGGTTCGGCACCATGATCATGATGGGCATTTCATCCTTGCTCATCGGCTCTGTTGCGGCCGTATCTGCTTTGATGATCCTGTTCCCGAAGGTGGTCATCACGGTATTGCTGGGGCTGGCCCCTGTCATGATTGCAATGACGCTGTTCGAGGCGACGAAGGGATTCTTTGAACGCTGGCTTTCTTCCTGCATCAGCTGGTCACTCTATCCCCTGTTCATAGCCTCGATCTTCTCGATCATGCTGTCCATGGGCAACGACATGATAAACAGGATTGGCACGGATACTTACGACAGCATTGGCGCTTTCATTCCTTTCATCGTGCTTATGATCCTTATATTGATCTGTGTTGCCCTCCTTCCAAGTATCGTCAGTAGTGTTTCGGGACAAATACATGCGATGGGGGTCATTGCTACTGGAAGAACTTTCATGAACAATTCAAAAACATCTTTGAACGCCGTGAGAAACACAGCTAAGGCAGGCCAGGGCGCAGTCGCTCTCTCCAAAATTCCAGCGCAAACGGTGCGTGGTGAGAATGCTGTCGGTCGCGCCGGACAAGCATTTGCAGCACACCCATCTGTTTTTCAGGCGACCACAGGGGTTGCAGCATCAATCAATAGAATGCAGGATAAAGCCCGCATACTCGGAAAATAATGTTCGCATAAGCGAGGGACAGAAGGGCAGCCTTTGGCTGCCCTTACTTTTAGAAAAGGAACCGCGATGAATTTCGATCTTGAAAATATGTCGCTGAAAGAGCTTCGCGATCTTCACAAGGCGGTCGGTCGCCAGATCGACGGCTTTGAGGCCAGGAAAAGAGAACAGGCCATAACGGCCGCGCAGAAAGCGGCCGAGGAACACGGATTTTCGCTCAAGGACCTTCTGGCGAATGGAAAGGCCCCCAAGGCGGCTGTTGCGCCAAAATACGCCAATCCTGACAATACGTCCGAGACCTGGACAGGACGGGGGCGTCAGCCGCGTTGGGTGAAGGATCACCTGACTGCCGGGGGCACCGTGGACGATCTTCTGATCCAGTGATGATGCTGAGGTTTAAAGAAACGGGCGGCCATTGGCCGCCCGTTTCTTTATTCGGCAGCTGCAACGGCTGCACCATCGTCGTCAGGAGTGATCTTATCGACTTTTACAGTTGTCTGGATCAATGCCCTAACATTGTCGTCACCGCTGCCAACCAGATCATCGGGGCGGATTGACATATTGACCTTCCTCATTCGCTTGGGAACGCGAGGCTTCTGAACGCTCTCGTTGAGAGCATCCCTCGAACTGCCTGAATTATCATCGCCATTTTCCTTATTTTGAACCTGACCAAACGGACCTTCAGGCAGAACAGGTCGGATACGACTGCGCTGCTGCGCGATGGTTTGCACCTGATTTGACAGGTCGTCGATTTGTGCGACAGCACGCACTAGATTACCCTGAAGATCACGAATGGCTGCGTCCTTCGGATCGGGGGCGGGCAGCGGTCCTTTCTGCGCAAGAAAGATAGGTTTCAGCACCCGGTCCTCAAAATACTTGATCCGGGTTGCTTTGATCGGATGCTGACCATTGGCGATAATGACCACTGTATTCTCACCCAAACGGCCAGCGTCATCTTCTGTCAGCAGATCGCGATCCTCGGTCCGCTCAGAAATATTGGTTCCTTGGAACGGTCCTTTGCCGATGGTCTTCGACCGTGCCGTGACCTTCTTCGTAGTCTTGCCCACGGCCGCCGACAGCTCCGCCTTGGTGCGCGGATCGGCGGGTGCCAGGTAGATCTTCACCCCTGCCCCGCCTTGCAGCGACAGCCGGGTGTCCTCGCCATAGATTTTGTCCAGCGCCGGAATGGTCTGAGTGACGATCGCCAGGTTTCCGCCATAAGAGCGCAGGGTCTTGATGCTGTCCGCCACGATCGGCATGCGGCCAAGCATGTCGAACTCGTCCAGCATGATCATCACGGGCCAGGGTTCATCCTCCCCCGGCTCATGTGTGTGTAGGCTGGACAGCAGGTCTGAGAAGAACAGCCGGACCAGCGGCGCAAGCGCCTTGATCTTGTCATGCGGCGGGGCAATGAAATACGCGGTCTGCGGCGTGCGGCGGAAATCATGGAAACTGAAATCGCTCGTTTCCGTCGCCCGGTCGATTGCAGGGTTGGACCACAGGCTGAGGCCCGAAGTCATCAAGAGCGACAGGTAGGACGTCAGGGTGCGGTCGTTGGTCGATGCCAGCCGCTCGAACATCAGCTTCGCGGCAGGGCTTTTCACCTTGTCGGCATAGATCAGGTATTGCTTCTGCTTGTCGCCACCCGCCGATGCCAGCCGGTAAATCTCGCCCAGGGTCGCCTTGTTGCGTTCCATCGCAAAGATGCCGCAGGCCACGAACAGGTCGATGCCGCCATCCAGAAGTCCCTTCATGCTGTCATCTTCGGTTTGCAGGAACAGCTCTGCCAGCAGGCGAATTTCCATCTGCCTCTGGTCCGGGTCCGGAAGCGCCGTGATCCGGTCGAGGGGATTGTAGCGGTGGCTCGGCTTGCCCCAGTCCAGCGGCGCAAAGCGCCACACCTTGTCCCCCATCGCCCGGCGATGACGGCTGGTCAGCTCGAAGTTCTCGCCCTTCACGTCGAGAACGACTGCACTCCCCGTCGAGAGAAGCAGGTTCGGCACCACGAAGCCGATGCCCTTACCCGAACCGGTCGGGGCCACCATGAGGCAATGCGGAAAGAATGCCGAACACAGGAATTTGGCCCGGCTTTTTGGCGATCCCATTTTTGCGACCACAAAGCCGCGTCCCGGCTTCTCGAAAAACTTGTTGGCCCTCAATTGGCGACGGCTCTGCCAATCCGCCCGACCGAAGGTGGTCAGCTTGTCGGTCAGCACCTGTGCCGAGAACAGAAGCGACAGGATGATGAAGCCGCCCCAGATCAGATTGATAATCCGGAAGGCTTGCGGGTCATTGTTCTTGAGGGCGAAGTATCCGGTCGCGATCCAGGTCCAATCCAGATACTCGCCGTTAAAACCATAGCGGAATGACAGAAAGCCGGTTCCGACGACATAGGCGAGACTTGTGCCCACCAGGGCGAACAGAAGAACGCCTCCGGGAATGTGCAGCTTACTCATGGCCGCCTCCTTCATGGCCGCGTTCCTGACGAACGCGGTCACGCTCGGCGGTCAGCGCGTCGTTCACACGCTCGATGCCCTGCTGCGCGCCTGGATCGTTGGTGGCGCGCAGGTAATCGCGTGCTATGGTCAGCTGGTCCTGCCGGTCGCCCACGCCGCGCAGGACCGACGCATCGCCGTTCTTGAGCGCGGCCAGTTCCTCGCGGGTCAACGCCTTCTCGACAGCCTCGCGCAGCTTGCGTTCGTCGTCTGCGCCGACAGGGCTGGCATGCTGCCTCAGATCGGAATGATCGCGGCCGATGCCGTCACGCGAGCCAATGGACGTGCCTGGTGCGTATTCAAGCGCCTCCGCCTCCCGCGACCGCTCAAGCTGCCCCTTGGCATCCGGTCCTGCATCCACCTGACCGGCTTCATTCAACTGCTCACGGATGGGATGAACATTGTTCACGCCCTGCTCATGGCTAACACCACGCTGTGCCGCCGCGCGCTGATGGATGGCGTCATCAACACCGTAGTCCGCCGCCACTCGGTCGTAGGCATGGTCCACCACCGCGATGGCCTGCTCCAGCTGCGCCTCATCGCGCAGATCAAGTCCGCGCAGATCGGCAACAGCCTGCAAATCCTGCTGGACCCACCGGGTTTCCAGAGCCGCGGAATTGGCCCCGAGCCGCATCCGGGCTTCGACCTCGACCGGATTGATGCCGGTCCCGTCAAGAGCCAGGGCCAGCTTGTCTCGACCCTCCAGCGCGAAGCGGCTGTTCACCCCCCCGACATTCTGGGCCGAATAGATGCCCTCTGCACTGGCCGCCTCGCTCAGATCGCGCGACCGGGCACCGAGCGGTTGCAGATGCTCGACCGAGGACAGCGCCTCAGCCAGCTTGCGTTCCATCGCCGGGCGGTGGTTCGGGGCCGCGTCGGCAATGCGAACCTCCGCGTCATCGACCGCGCGCCTCAGATTGGCGGCGGCCTTATCAAAGTCTTCTTCGACAGACATGTAAGCGTCTCCCTTGGCTAAAATGACGCCGCCCTGGGACAGGACGGCTGATGCCTTCTCAAATGCGGTAGCAAGATCCTGCATGTTGCTCTGCGAGGCAAAGCTGGCGAGTTCGCGATAGCGCAGGGACCAGTCGCGAACCTCGTCGGTGGCGCGGCGCAGCGCGTCCCCGACGCGAGGCGTCCCCGAAGGGGCCTCGAAGGCAGCGCCTGTCGTCGCTGCCTTTTCCTGTGCCCGCCGCCACGCGCCATCCGTGGGGGGGTAATGAATATGACCACGCTGCAAACGCGACGTGGCCTCAAGCTGGATGCCGTAACGGGCGGCATGATCCACCATCGCCTCCTTGAAGGCTTCGTAGGTGTATTCGGTGCCCTGACGGAGCGTAAAATAATCCCCCGGCTCCCTGCCCCGTCGATTGACGATGATATGGGCGTGCGGGTTCTTGTTCGGGCTGTCGGTGTGAACCGCGATCATGTAGTCGAACCGCCCGCCCAGCTTCTCCTTGCAGATTTCCCCGGCAATCATGCTGACATGCTGGGATTTGGCATCGCGCGGAAACGACATGACCATGTGGCTTGTCCGGGCCGCATTCATCTGGCCCCGCCAGTCATCGGTCCATCGCGCCACGGCCCGCTCGATCTGCTCCGGCGTCAGACGCTTCTCACCGTCCAGAAGGCCGCGTGAATCATGAACGTCCACGCTCTTGCTGAACAGGTAGCTGAACTGCGAAGTCAGCTGCCCCTTGGAGGCACAACCGCCCGTGCGGATCATCTTGAAGAACGCAGGCGATGCCCCCTGCGCCGCACGCGCCATCTGCCGGGCACCGGCAAGCTGGCGACCGCCCTTGACCCTATCCCAACCCTCCTCGAAGAGCCTGGTGGAAACACCGGCAACGGCGCTAGTCCGTCCCATCTTCCACCCCCTTCATCCCCGCCACAAAGCGGCGGAACGTCTCCGAGGCCCGCTTGCCTTCCATCTCGCGGACCTGGGTGGACACACGGTCGATGTGATCGAGAAGATCGCTGAGAACCTGCTGTTGCGGCTTGGTCAGCTTCAGCTTCTCGCCGCGCCGAACCTCATAGTTCTTGGTGGCAACGAGCTGGTTCACGTTCCGCCCGATGGCCGATAGCTCCCGCGCCACGTCGCGCAGGGCATCGGCCAGGTCCGGATCAGGCTCTAAAAACCCGGCCGGAACACAACACACGCGCCGCAAGGCATCGGCCCGGCTCTTCAAACCAAGCCGTCCGGTAAACGCATCGAAGGCCAGAAGGCTGTCCCGGTTCACCGTGAAGGACACGGGCGCGGTGTTCGTGTCGGAGACCTTGGCCTTGTCGTGGAAGCTGCGGACGGCGCGGTAAATGGTCGGCCGCGTCACGCCATAGGTCTTTGCCAGCACGGCCACGGGCACGCCAGCACGGACGGATGCGACGATCTTTTTCTCGTCGGCAGGCGTGATCTTCTTCGTTCTTCCGGCCATGTCCAAAGTGTAAAAAATTACGGTTGCATTTCTAACCAATCAACCATTCCACCCTCGCCCAAAAGACGAAGACTGTCAAGGAATTCGGCTTTTGGGCGAGGGTGGAATTCAATTTACCGGCGGCTCGTCGCCGGTGCCTGGACCGAGGGTGCAGCGAAGCATGCAGCCGAGGGGCAGCCCCAGAGGCGCGGAGAGCGCCGCTGAGGGGGCAGAAACGAATTTTCCGGGGTGTGGTGGCTGATGAACGAACTTGGCCCTGCAAAGCCAAAAAAAAGGGGGGGGTTGGTGATAGGCTCACGCTGGCGAACCTGAAAATGCGCTCCAATGCGGAAGGTCATGTTGAAAGTCAGCAAGTATGACAGACAGCAAGCATTATCAACGCATTAGTTAATGACACACAGAATGACATACCAACTGCGCGCATTGATTACTGACAACATGTCAGACAGAATGACACCATGACAGTCTTGGGGTCGTTGTGTCGGATTTATCGACATACCGATAATGAGCATGTATGTCAGTATCAACTTAAGCCGTCTTTACAGACTGTATGCATGTCGGAAAGCCACAACGAGCGCATGTATGTTTGGAAGAATGTGCGAGCGATGCTTGACAGAACAGCGGAGCAACGCAATGAATACGAATACGAATGACAGACTGCGCAGACACGCGTCGCGCTCAACCTAACACAGTGCGGGAGACGTCATGGCCATTGTCATAGGACTCATGAATCGCAAGGGCGGTGCTGGCAAATCAACCCTTACAAAGCTGCTGGCATCGGCTGTCGCTCATTCCAAAAAGAAATGCCTCGTGATCGACCTCGATCCCGCAGAAGACATTCTCAAATGGTGGACGCGAGCTGAAAGCAAAGGCCACTACGACGAAAAGATCATGGTTCGATCCACAGTCGTTGCCGAAGACCTCTATGATATTGTGGCCAAGCACGATGATGCTGTTGATTTCATCATAATCGACACGAAAGGAGAGGGCGCTGAATGGGCAGATGACCTGGCCGGTGTCGTGGATCGCATCGTGGTGCCATGCACGAATGCGAACCCGGACCGGGACCGAACGCGCGAGACGATTGATTGGTATGATGACCTGAAGAAGCGTGTCGCTTCCCCGGATCAGCTGCCCCCGTTGCAGGTGGTTTTGACGCGCGTCCCTCCGGTCATGGTCCGCCACAAGCGAGACATGCCTAAGCCCAAGGAAATAACCGGGCGTGATTTCGAGCGGCATTACGAGATCGTGTCAGAGTTCAATCCGCTGGTCACGATGGTTCCTGAAAGACCGCAATATCGGGAAATGGATGAACAGGGCTTATTGGGCGGGATCATGGAACGGTGTCGCAATGGACAATGGAGCGACAAAGGGCAGGCGCTGCATTACGAAAGCGCCCTGGCTCACGCGATCGACCTGATGAACAATATCATTGAAGGTTCCAAAATGGAGCAGTCTCATGGCGCGTGAAAGAATAAAGACATTGCGACCCGACGCGACCGGCTTTGGCAAGACGGTCACATCAGGACAAAGCCGCCCGCAGCTTGGAACGATCAGTGATGATGCGATCGAGAGCTTCAAGGCAAGGTCCGCAGCAACACCGGCTGCCGTGGAACCCACGGATCACAAGAGCCGCGAAGATACCCGCCAGTCGGAGACGATCGAACCTTCAAAATCACCGGAACGGAATTCCTCAGACGTTCAACGTGAACCAGACCAACTAACGAAAGAGAAACCGCGCATGCCCTCAAATAGGCTGGCCAGCCTCGTCGTTCCGCAACGAGCCGGATCAAAGCCGGGATCGCCCTATTCTCTTCGCCTGCGCGTGCTACAGCGACATGCCGCTGCGCTTGAGAGACTTGAAGCCAATGGCATTCCCCGCGCGACGGTCCTGAAAGCGGCTTATGCCAACATGCCAGAAATAACGATTGAACCTCGCTATGTCCCGCAATCGACAGAGGCTAGCGGTGGCGCAGAATGGAGCCATCGGATTACGACAAAGATTGAGCAGAAAACTGTCCGGGACATTGCTGCCACCGTGAAAAATGGCAGCAAGGCACCAAAATCGGCGCTTGTCCTCGGTCAGATCGAGCCAGCATGGTTTTCAGCTTTGGACGCGACCATTCAGGAGTTTGAAGAATGAAGATACTTGCTGCTTTGAGCATTGTCGGCCTTGCGGCCGGACCGGCATTTGCCTGGAACCATCAAACCGATTTTCGTGGCCTTGAGATTTATGACCATGAAACCGGAACGGTTGATTTTCAGATCATATGTGATCCGAATGGCGCTTTTATTCCGCCGATATTTTCCGCCGAGATTGCATTCAATGGCATCGCCTATGAGGGCGATATGATTTTGAAGACAGATGCTGGCACTTTCACTGCTCAAGCGGTCAATGGCGGCGTATCGGCAAAGGATGCGACAGGCTGGGCAAATCTTGTAAATGCCTTCCGCAGTAGTGCTGAAATTGAACTGACTGCTGGCGATCAAACCTACCAAGTGAATACCGGAACGCCTTTCCCGGTATCTTGCGGTGCATCCGATTAAAGCCAACCCAAGGGCTTCTTTAGGAGCTTCTGTCTTTTCTCCGGCATCGCCTGTCTGACCAAGTTGGATTTGTCCACCCGTGGCCCGCCCTGGGCCACGGGCTTGCAGACCGCGAGCGGAACGGCCCCCATAGAGCGAAGGGACGCGAGTGGGCTGTGGTCAAATCCATCCTGTAAAGCGGCACCTTTCCCCATGCACCCGCGGCGGCGCAGCTGCCGCCCAAAGCCGCCGCCAGGCGGCGTCTGCGTGAAACGCACAAGGATCGTGTGGCGCGGCTTGCCGCGCTGCGATGTAAGGCGAAGCCTCGGGCGGGCGCGCTGGCGGCGAAGCTGCCAGCGCGCCCGCCCGACATTCTCCCTGCGCGCCAGGACAGAGGGGCAGGGCAAGGGGGTCAGCAGCCCCCCAACCTTTCGCCAACGCGGCTGTTGATTTTCAGGTCATAGCGCAATCCCCGGTTTCACGCTCCCGTCCCGGTCCAGCCAACCGCGCGCTTCCGCACAACCGATGCAGATGCAGGTTCCGGCTCCCCCGACCGTGACAGGGGCCAGATAGACCGGGGGATTGGTCGTGCCGCATTTGCGGCACGACAGGTCGGGCAGGGGGCCGCTCACGCGGCCGCCCTTTCTTCTTCGACGTGCTGGCGCTTTGTCAGCAGGTCAACGGCTTTCTGGGCCTCGCTGGCGGCTTTGAAGATCAGACGTTTGTCGTCGTTCAAGGCACGCAGCCAGCTCTTGATATATGCGCCGGACTGACCAAAATCAGGCGTAAGGCCAAGCTTTGCGCAAAGCATGGCATTTCCCAATTCCGCCACCATTTCCTCGAACGCATACCCTTTGCGGTCATTAAAGCGGGAAAAACGGTCAAGGCGGGTGCTATGGCCTGTGGCGTGGATTTCCTCGTGGGCCAGCGTCCCATAATAGCCCGCCGCATCGTGAAACGTGGCAATCGGCGGCATGTGGATGAAGTCGGCGGCGGGGCTGTAGTAGGCTCGCGGGTCATCGGTCGTGCGGATTTCCACCCCGATCCCTGCAAAGAAAGCATCAAGCGCCGGGTCGGCCTCGGTCCCAAGGTCACGCGCGGCCTCGGCGGGGCTGCCATAGTATTCCGGGGCCAGCCCCTCGATCTGCTCGGCGTTAAACACGCTGTAAGATTTGAGGTAGGGCAGGCGGCGTTCCTCGCCCGTTTCCTTGTCCTCGCGCTCAAACGTCCCGTATTTGACAACCGTGGCGGATTTCTCGCCCTTGCGGACCTGTCCGCCCGCTTCTTGCGCTTGGCGATAGGTGAACCAGAACGGGGCGCGATAGCCCTTGGCGTCGGCGGCAAGCCACAGCATCAGGACATTGATGCCGGAATAGGGTTCGCCGTTGCTACGCAGCGGGAACGGTGCGCCACCCTTCTCACCCGTCCAAGGCTTGCGCCATGCCGGGGTGCCCGCCTCGATGCTGGCAATGATGCTGTCGGTGACGTGCTGGTAGAGGTCGAACGATTGAGCCATTTGGCGTTCCTTCTTTTGCGACGATCCCGGCCCGGACTTCGCCCTGTAGCCGGTGCCCAAAATGGGCGAGGGGTCAGGCGAGGAAGCGCGCAGCGCGCCCCTCTCCTGAACCCTTGCCTCCCGGCGAGGGCAGGGGGGAACCGCCGCAATGGGAAAATCAAACGGACAAGGGGGTGGTGCGGCCCGCAGCCGAAGGCGAGGACACGGCCCCGCAGGACGTGCAGCATTTTCCTGTTGCGGTGGGGGACCGGCGGTCCCCTGACGGACAGGCGTGCAGCGCCTGGCCCAGCAAGGGCAGGGGGCGTTTGGCTTGTCCAAATCCCCCCTGCGTCTCGATCGCCGCGCCTCGCGCGGGGATCTCACTATCCTGGAAGGGTCGCCGTTGGTCTGTGCCGCAGCTGCCGCAAGCCGCATCCGGTTGACCACAGGCTGACGCTCGATCCCTATGGTCTCGCTTACAGCCTGCTCCGGTCCCGCGCCTTCACTCCCAAGGTCGTTCCCGGCGCGCGACTGGACAACCGGATGCGCCTTGCGTCAGCGGTCCCGCCTTTTGCGCGCATTGTTTTTTGTAAGTCGAGGGGCGTGGCAGTTTAAAAAAATGGCCCCGCCGAAGCGGGGCCTGAGTTTCTCCGTCGCAAAAAGGAGTAGTTTATACCTAGCGCTTTTGAAGGGTCAGCACCACGGTATTGATGCGGACGCCCACGCTGGCAAAGCTCTCGGGCGGCAGATCGCGCCACTGGTGGCAGCGATAGCCTCGCGGAGAATGCTGTGCGGCCCATGCCCGGAACCGCTCATGCTTGGCGGTCGATCCGACCTCGGCGGACGCGGGCAGGATCGCGCGCAGCTCGCCGCCCGGCGCAAGGAAGTCCCATGCGTGCTTGACGTGATCCATGAAATGCGTCCCTGAAAACGGCGGGTTCATCAGGATCAGGTCATAGACCGGCGCAGGCGTGACCTTCAGGAAATTTGCGCAATGAACCTTGAGCGCAGGGTGGGCCATGCCCCGCAATGCCGCTGCCCGGTCAGGGTGGATTTCGATAGCGTCCACGGTCGCGCCCATCTTCAAGACAGGCCGGACGATGGCGCCGATACCGGCGCTTGGTTCCCGCGCCTTCACTCCCAAGGTCGTTCCCAGCGCGCGACTGGACAACCGGGTGCCCTCTGCCAGCCCTGTCCAGCCCTGACCGACGAACGGAAGGGCAGGGCCTTGCAGGCGTCGAGCTGGACGCGCCTTCATAGAGCGAAGGAAGGCGAGGCGTCCTGTGGGCAGGCTGGCCCTTGCGCGAGCGATCGTGACCCGAAGGGCCGAGACTATCGCCCTGGGCCGACTATTGCGCCCCCGCGCGGGCTGGCTCGGAGAGACAGACCGCGCGGGATCAGGCGCAAAGGAGGGGCAGGGGGATAGGCTCGGGGCGCAGGCCGGTGCAGCCGGCCAAGCCTAGAGTATCCGTTGTTCGTCAAGCATCAGAAACAGCCTGTCTCGGCGAAAGCAGCCGTTCGTGCGTGGCGCATCGAATGACCCTATAGAGCCCACTTCGACAGATGCTGCAGAATAACTGAATGGCCGCTTCTCGGTCTTTGCTGTGCACTATTTTTGCGGTTGCCTTGTTCAGGCTTTTTCGGTGTGTCTTCCGTTGCGCGGAACCCAACCAGAATGCGGCTGTTCATGCCGCCGCCTTCAGATCGGAACGTGCATCACCGTTTTTGGATAAGTTCTGTCAGAAGGACACAATCAAAACGGTCATTTCTCATAAAGACTCTGACCCAGAGGTCATTGGAGTTCTAAGCTGCGGAATAGCTCGTAAAGACCTCGCTGCTACCATCCCGGCGGATCAAGAACACATCATAAGCTTCACGCTGATCTTCTGGGCCCATTCCAGGCGACCCATAAGGCATGCCAGGAACAGCGAGACCGACAGCATCTGGCCGTTCAGCCAACAGGCGGCGGATGTCGGCAACCGGCACGTGACCTTCGATCATGTAACCCTCAATCTCGCCCGTGTGGCACGATATCATTCTTTGCGGGATGCCATTGTCCAGCTTGTGACGCATCATGAGGGTCCCAAAGCTCCGCTCCTCGGTGACGCGAAAGCCCTCCTGCCTAAGAATGGCGACCCAGGCGCGACAGCAGCCGCAATTAGGGTCTTTGAGAACGTGGATTGTTGGTGCAGCTTGCGCAAATGCCGCAAGCGGCGCGGCGCTGGCAATGCCAGCGACGGCGGTCAAAATTTGGCGGCGCGTTATGTGCATCGCATTTCTCCTTTTGAATAGCATGCCTTGGGCGGGACTTGGGTTGCGCAGTTGGGCGAACGTGCTGTCGAAGCCCTTTGCGGATGGTATGCGGACATCGTTTATCTCCCCGTGATATTTCCCTCGCGTTGGTCTTGTTCCTGATGTCCCGGCTTGTCTTTCGTCGCGCGAAAGCCGTCCCAGAACAGCAGTGCCGCCCCACAGAAAATCGCCACGTCAGCGAGGTTGAAGGACGGCCAGTGGTATGTTCCGAAGTGAAAATCCAGAAAGTCAGGGACCGCCTGATAACGCAGCCGGTCGATGACATTGCCGAGCGCACCGCCGATGACCAGACCGAGAGCAGCAGCCGTCAGCCTGTTCGGCGCGCGCCATAACCAGATCAGCAGCCATGCCATGATCGCGGTAGCAAGCACGACGAGACCCCACCAGGGCACGATCCCACCGAGCATGCCGAAGCTGACCCCATCGTTCAGGACACGAACGAGATTGAGAAAGGGCAGAACCTCGACCCCATGCTCAAGCGCCGGGGTGTTCAGGGCAAGCGCCTTGGTGCCCTGATCGAGACCGAAAGCTGCAATCGTGCAGACCGCCCCCAGAATGCGGCTGTTCATGCCGCCACTTTCAGATCGGAACGCGCATCGCGGATGATCGCCCAGGAAGAATGCAAGAACAATCCTGCGATGCCGAAGGCGACGATTCGGTCGGGCCATGCGCTACCCAGCCAAAACACCAGACCGGCGGCGATAACGACTGCCGCATTGCCGATGGCGTCGTTGCGCGAAAACAGCCAGACGGCACGCATGTTCGCGTCGCCTTTGCGGAATTTCAGCAGGGGCAACACGGAGATGACATTGATGACAAGAGCAATAAGGCCCAGTATCCCCATCAGAGTGGCGTCTGGCGGTGTCGGCTCGAATGCCCGTATGATGGTTGTGCCAAGGACGCCAAGACCGAGCAAGCCGAGAAAGATGCCCTGAATCAGGGCTGATCGCGCTCGCCAGGCGAGGCTCCAGCCGATGGCCAGAAGTCCGAGGAAGGTAATTGCGCCATCGCCGATGAAATCGAGCGCATCGGCCTTCACAGCCTGCGATCCGGAGATGAACCCGCCGACCATCTCGATGACACCATAACCAACGTTTAGGATTACGACGATCCAGAGCGCGCGTCGGTAGGCCGGGTCCTGATGGGCCGCACCTTGCTGAATATCCTCGTCGCTCTCGATACGGTCAAACCCATACCCAGTTGTCTCAACGGCTTTTTCGATCTCCGGCAACCGCGCTTCAGGGGCCTTCAAGGTCATGATATGGGTCGCCGCCGACACTTTCACCGCGTCGGGCGCGACCCCGGCAGACTGCGCCGCTCGTTCAATCTGTGCGGCGTCCTTGGCGCAATCCATGCCGGAGACGCGGTAACGGAAGGATGGAATATCTGCTATCGCGTTTTCTGCGTTGGCCATGGTCGCAGTTCTCCTGCTAAAGTGGATCAAAGGATAATATATCAGTGAGTAATGATATGACGCAGATCGTTACCGACCGCAAGACCGCTACCATTGAACAACGCGCAAAGCTTTTCCGCGGCTTCGCCGACCCAAGCCGCTTGGCTATTCTCGGTGCCTTGTGCGGGGGGCCGCTGGTTGTTCACGAACTCGTCGAACGCACGGAATTATCGCAACCAAACGTTTCCAACCATCTCCGATGTCTTTTGGATTGTGGGCTTGTCGCCAGCGACCGCGATGGACGCTTCATTCGCTACCGTATCAGCAGCCCGCGCATTACAGCCCTTTTGAATGATGTGGACGCACTTCTGGAATTGGTCGCAGAGGGTGTTGAGGCGTGCGGCAACTATCGCGAGTGACAAACGGTCGTTTTGGCAGCAAAGAAAGCTGGTCATAAACCTGCCAAGGCCGAAGCGGTTACACTTGCAGGTTCTGCCGACGCTAGGTCATGCATCCCGGAGGACGTAAGATTGGGGGGCATCCACCATTCGTTGAACGGTCCGCCGAACCGGACGTTGGCGCATCCGCAGCGAAATCACCATTTGTCCCGCACTGTGGCCCTCGGTGCAAGGCGCGGTGAAGGTCTGCTCCTACGTCATTTCATCGGCCGCAGCTCCCATATGCGGCCAGACGCGACGAGGGTGTTGGCCAAAATCACGAGCTTCCGCATTACAGCCGTGATAGCAATTTTTGCGGGTTTACCTGCGTCTACCAGCCGCTTGTAGACGACGCGCAGATCCGGGTTGAACCGTGTTGCGACAAGTGCTGGCATGTACAGGGATTGCCGCAGGACAGCACGACCGCCCCGGATGCGGGATTGTCCTTTCCAGTTTCCTGACTCGCGGTGCATTGGTGCCAGCCCTGCAAGACTTCCTGCCTGAGCAGACGTAAGTTCGCCCAACTCAGGTAAGTCCGCCAGGAGTGTGAACGCGGTCGTAGCGGAGATCCCAGGTATGCTGATGAGGATCTCAAACTTCTGCGTCAGCGCAGCATCGGCTGCCACAGCGGCTCGGAGTTCACGCTCAATCATTTGGACCTGGCCCTCGATCTGCCGGATGCGGGCCGAACACTGCCGCTTCAGCAGGGGGTGGACGAGGTTCTTTTGCCGGTTCAGGTTGGCTGTTCGCTCCTTCATCAGCCCGCGCCGCGCCGAAAGTAACTCCGTCAGGCCAGTCAGATTTTCCGGCCGTTCAGGCTGTGCCTTGATCTGAAGAACGGCCGCCATCCGTGCGAGTATGGCAGCGTCTACACGATCCGTCTTGTTGAGGCAGCCCGTTGCTTCAGCGAACCTGCGGGCATGGAGCGGGTTCACCTTTGCCAACGCAACCCCTGCCTTGTGCAGATCGGCCTCCAGAGCCTTGTGGTATGGTCCGGTAGGTTCGAACACGACCATGACCGATTGTCGGCTTTTCAGCCATTTGACGAAAGACCTCCGCCCCTTGTCGGTATTCTCAAACCGCCCACTTCCGCCGCCAGGGTAACTGTGAACGTCGAAGTGCAGTTTTGCGATATCAACACCAACCGTTTCGCCACCCATCTTTCTCTGTCCTCTGCTTATCATGCGGGGCACGATCCCCTTGTATCCGTTCAGGTCAGCTCGAAAGGGCGGGGCGATCACACTCTAGGACGGTTCTATGTAACCAGCGCGGTCACGATCCGACCCCGCCACCGAACGGCATGAAGGCCGTGCCGGTCGGTGGCTCCACTTTGTAAGCAGAGCCTACCGTCGTCATTAGATAAGCGCGGTCCCTCGGGGCGGGCGGTCCAGGGCGATCAGCCCTAGACCGAACGAACCGAGGGACGCCGCCATGATAGAGGCGCTACCGCCCCCGGCTTTAAGCCCCGCGTGGATAATCAAAGAAGGATGAATTACCGGTCCGAAACTTTTCACATGAAGGGTATTAGCGACAAAGCTGCATCGAAAAGTTTGGCAGCATGGAACATTGCATAGTTGAAAGCGTGAACCGCAGCGCCAACCAAACCGCATAATACGATGAATAGGAAAACCACCATGCCGTCTGAAAGTGAGCTGCCTTTGCCTGCAACGCGCCGTGCTTCGTCAGCCGTCTTGCGGCGCTTGTGCGCCCAGTAAAAGAACGCAGCGCCGTTCTGAGAATAACCCATCGTTCATCTCCTTTGCGGCAATCTTTTCAAAAATCAAAAGCTCCTGGCGCAATAGGATGAAGTGGTTATCACAAAATCAGAGATTTGTCACTTGAGATCCGTTTGCGAAAAATCGTTGCCCTTGTAGAGCAACTTGACATGATAGGCTTTAGCGCAAGCGTAGGCAAAGCAGTCGCCAAAGTTCAACTGAGCCGGATGGTTTACGGTCTTCCCGTAGGTTCGCGCGGCCTCTTGTGCTAAGCGTCCAATGCCTCCCGTTATGTGAATATCTCGCGCGCCTATGACGTCCAGGAAGTCATTGACGATCCGCTCGGCACGTTCGTGCGTTTCAGCATTTCGGCCCGTGTCCCCTTCAAGGCGTCGAGCGATGGCAAGCGATGCTTCGAACCGCGCCAGCGGTGAGCAGTAAAGCTGCCCCTGCAAACCCTCGATGTGCTGAAGATGGGCCGTGGCATCTGGCTCGTCGCCCAGGATGGCAACGATCACGGACGCGTCCAAAAACATTAGGTGTCACCCCACATTTCATCACTAAATTTCTTCATGTCGAAGTCTGGATTCACTGCACCAAGGTCTGAGACACGAGATTGCAAAGGCTTGATTTTATCAAAGATCGAGGTTTGGTTCAGCTTCGCATCAAGCGCAGCCTGTAGCGCCTCTCGCACTGCGTCTGTTTTGGTCTTGGCACCTGTGATGCGCATGACCTGCTCAGCAAGAGCATCAACCTTGTCGTCACGAATGTAGAGCGGCATCGAATATCCCTCGTTGCATATCCCGGATATTAGCAAACGAATATCCCACCGTCTAGGTCCGCGCGGCCGTAAGGCCGTGCTGCGGCGCGCCTGCGCCGGGCCGGTACGGTAGGGTTCTTGGACCCTGCCGCACCGGCCAATCAAAGCTCGATCCTGGGCGTGTCAGACGATGATCGCCATTGAGGCGGGCGTATGGATAAGGTCACTTTTCCATAAGGTAGGTCTGCTGCGCTGCCTGATCGGACGATGAGAAAGAAAGCTGGTGGTGGTCTGCAAAGTGTCGCAGATCACACAACGCAAATTCTAGAAGGTCTCCGACATGCCCTTTGACCTCGGGATAGAGCGTTGTCAGCATTTCAAAAATAATCTTCGAATGAGTGGCTGGTGCGCTGCTAGGTTCCGCTTGGCCCTCATTCCCGGCCATCAGATTTGAATGATTGTGCGCCATTAGCGGACTCCTAAGTAACGAATTTCAATGGGTGATAGGTCGCCCCATCCACCCTCATTGTTTATCTTATTAGGTAGAGAAATCCCATATACCAAATAATTAATCAGACAATAAAGTCCTGAGTCATATATGCGACATTGACGGAGGCATTCGAGCCAACCCAATTAATTCATAGATGCCGCTTACTGGGTTCAGAACATACAGCGCATTCCCACGCAATTCGACTTCAAGAACATCAAGGCTATGCCCTGCTCTTTCAAAAACAGAAAGTATTTCCTCGGCCATGGCGCGGCTGATCTCTGCCTTGCACGACTGCTCTAGTCTCATTGATCCCAACATAAAATGTACCCCTCTTGAACACTGGCGCGACTCTTAGAGGCGACAACGAACAAGGATAGTGACAAGACCAAAAGGACAGGCAAAAAGGTCTAATTAGCGTTTTGGGTTGACAAATCTTAATGGCCCCGCCGAAGCGGGGCCTAAGCTACTCTGACACTGAACGAAGTAGGGTTTGCCTATAACTTCCGGAGGGTCACCACCACGGTATTGATGCGGACGCCTACGCTGGCGAAGCTCTCGGGCGGCAGATCGCGCCACTGGTGGCACCGATAGCCGCGCGGGGAGTGCTGTGCAGCCCATGCCCGGAACCGCTCATGCTTTGCGGTCGATCCGACCTCGGCGGACGCGGGTAGGATCGCGCGCAGCTCACCGCCCGGCGCAAGGAAGTCCCACGCGTGCTTGACGTGATCCATGAAATGCGTCCCTGAAAACGGCGGGTTCATCAGGATCAGGTCATAGACCGGCGCAGGCGTGACCTTCAGGAAATTGGCGCAGTGAACCTTCAGCGCAGGGTGAGCCATGCCCCGCAATGCCGCCGCCCGGTCGGGGTGGATTTCGATTGCGTCCACGGTCGCGCCCATCTTCAAGACGGGCCGGACGATGGCGCCGATCCCGGCGCTTGGCTCCAGAACGCGGGTGCCCGCCTTGATCGTCAGATCAGAAAGCAATTCCTCGACCGTCGCCGCAGGCGTCGGGTAGAAGGCAAGATCCTTGGCAACGGCAGTGCCAGTGCGGAAGTCGGCGGGCTGCTCGTCGGACCCTGCGGCATCGGCCAGCACCTCGCCATAATAGCTTGCCAGAACCTGATTGACCTTCCGCAGCAGGTCCGCGTCCTTCACCCACAGGTGCAGGTTGCCATTCTTGAAGCATCGGGCGGTGAAATACTCGGTCTCGATCTCGGTTTGACGTGCGCCCCATCCGCCGCGCCTGGCGTCATTGATCGCGCCTTCCAGATCACCATAGCTGCGCTGGCCGGACAGTTGCGAAAACACCCGCTCGACGTCCGCCAGGGTGCGCCGCATCTGTTCGCCCCTGCCGGAATAGGACCAATAGCCGCCATCATCGAAAACCCATGTGAAGATCATGCGTTTGCCGATCTTGAACGCGTCGTGGCTCTTGAAAGCCGGGTCCAGTTCGGAAAAGGCGCGGGCCACGCCCCGCATGAAAATCAGGTCGGCATCGAGGGTCAGGCGTTCCAAGGTGGCGCGGATGTTCTCAAGCGTCGGCTCGGGCATGTCATCCGCGCCCATCTGCTTGTCCAGCTGGTCCCGCTCGGTGCGGTCCATGATTTCCTTGAGGCGGCTTTCCTCAACGATCCGCAGCCAGATTGCGGCATCGAGGGTGCGCTTGTACCGGGCCAGGACGGCAACAGGATCGAAAGCGGAAAACAGGGTCGATTTCACGGCCTCGTTGTCGCTGTAGTGCAGATAGCAGGAATGCCCTGCGGTTGCTCCCTTGGCCGTCTCGGCCGCGTCCAGCGCGCGGCTGTAGCCGTCTGACAGGGTGCCGATGGCGTCCTGCATCTGCGTCAGCGCGGCCTCACGGGCGGCGCAAATGCTCATGATGTTCATCGGTGCGACCAGTGCGCCGGCGCTGAAGGTGGTGCGGGTGTTCATGCTGCTGCCTCGCTCTCGATGGCTTCAAGGATTTGCTCGCGCAGCTCGGACAGCGGGTGCGCGTCGAAGTCGTCACAGCGAAAATCCTCCGGGTTGTCGTATCCGGGGATTTCGTCGTGGATGCGTTCGGCCAGGCGGTCGGCAAGATCGGCCAGCGTCCCGGCGACAGTGACAGTCTCAAGGTCGGCATACGCGAACCGGGCTGCCGCGTTCCGGGACAAGGCGGCCAGCGCAAAGCCCGCATCGTCGGCCTCGGCGTCATGGACAAGTCGCCAGCCTGCGCCGGTGTCGCCATAGATCGACCAGAACGCCCGGCCCGCAGGGCTGCAAACCTCGATGGCTTCCGCATCCGTGCCCTCGCGGATCATCCTGACCGGCGACACGCGAAAGTCGGTGAAGGTGGCGGGGGTATCCCCCGCCACGAAACCGTTGAAGGAAAATCCGCTCATGCCGTTGCCTCCTGCTTTGCCGCAAAGGCATCGAGCATCAGGTAAAGCGTCTCCATCGTGGGCGGATCGCCATAGACGACCGTGCGCCCGGCCAGTTCGGGGTCGGCTTCACACTTCGCCCGAACGGGCAAATCGTGATCCAGATAGGCGTTCACGGTGAAGCGGAATTTCCCGGTTCCGGCGTCGTAGAAATAGACATGCCACTTCACCAGCTGGTCGGGGCTCTCGTCGGCTTCTGCAAACAGTTCATCCGCTGCGATCCGCTGAACCTCCAAGGATCGGGCGCAATCACGGATGAAGCCATTGCTTTTCGGCCCGCCAAAGACCGCGCCTTCGCGGATGCCAAACGCGTTTCCGGGGCAACGCTCCCGCACAAGGCGGGCCAGGATTTGGGCACTCCGCGCGCTGCCCGTCGCTGCGACATAGGGGGCGGGGTGCATGTCGATCTGCACAACGGAGAAATAGGTCATCTGCGGCTCCCTCACTGGCTCAGCGCCGAATAGGTGCCTTCATCCTCATAGCGGATGATGGCATCGCCGGTCTGGGACAGGCCGCCCCAGAAGGGGCCAAGGTAACCGGCAATCTTGGGCTGGCCCTGCAATTCGGTCCGCAGGTTCGTGCGGGTCTCGGTCCCGGTGATTTCGGTGCCCATGTCATCGACCCATGCGGCAAGGTCATCGGTCACAACGCGGCTCATGCCGCTGTCGTCGGTCATGGTGACGATTTCAAAAAGTGCCATTTGGCGTTCCTTTCTTTTGCGACGGTCCCGCCCGGTCTTTGCGCCGTGGTCGGGTGCCCAAAATGGGCTGGCAGAGTGCAGATAGTTCTGCCTTCAGCGGTGGGGAAAATTGCGTGAAATCAGTGGGGCCTGTCCCCGATGCGAAGGCATGCTTGCCTTTCCTGTCACAAAGGTCTGCCTCTGATGGGCCGCAGCCCAATCTCTGGCCCGTGTTCCGAACTGGTCCGACATGTCGTGGCGCTCCTTCCTGTTCCGCCAGTGGCGAAGCCATCGCTGCTTTTCACTTTGGATGACCTCATGTCATCCGAAGGGCAAAGCAGGGTGGGCGCAGCCCGACCTGCGGCCGGACGGTGATCTGACACACGGGGCCGGAGCGGTGAAATTGGGAGGGACCCGCGCGCTTGCGCGTGGGAGGAACCGGATTTTTCCGTGGAGGCTGACGCACAGCGGCACCAGAGCCCGTGTTCGGATCGCCGGCCGGATGGCAGGCGGAAAATGAAATGAAAGATCGTCAGCAGTGCCAGAGCGAAGCGGAGGCGCGGCTGTCCTTTGGATCAGCGATCGCGGTGCCCGCGATCACCATATCTCTAAAAAAAAGCAGCCTCTCGGGGGCCTGGTCGCATCGACGCGAAAGCCCTGAGCAAACCATGCTGCAAACTGAGCCAGCGGCAGCTATGTTGGCTCCGATGATGGAGGGCTTCGAGTGAATTCGCTTATGAAACCCGCGGTGGCGGTCACGATCGAGCCACAAAATATCAATCACGCAGAGGGGCTTTACGCTGCACTCCAAGACCGCAGAATATACTCATTCCTTGACCAGGAGCCGCCAACGTCTGTCGAAGGCTTACGGGAGCGTATCGCAAGGCTCAGCAACGGTGCGCCCAAGCACACTGGACAGACATGGTTGAATTGGACGGTGTTCGAAGCTGGTGTCATCGTCGGCTATACGCAAGCAACTATCAGCGCAGGTGGCATAGCTAGTCTGGCATATGTTCTAACGCCGGGTGTTTGGGGACGGTCAATCGCGCACGCGGCCTGCACTCTAACGATTGCAGAGCTTGAGGCGCTGCCTGTGGTGGTTAAAATCGTTGCAGACACTGAAGAAGGAAATGCGCGCTCGCAGGCGCTTCTCAAAAGGCTCGGCTTCCAACGCACACACCAGGCTGGGCCAGATGTATTCTATAGCCGCGCAAACAGCCCATGAGACAAGACGATCCGTACCTGACATAAGAGACGTCCAAGTTTAGGCACTAGATGGCAGCTTTGTCCCGAAAGCAGACCGTCGATCGCCACCCTGATCCGTCCGCTATCCGGGACAAACTTGCCATTCATCAGCTAATGCGTGTCTATGCGCGTCAGTCTCCCCCCTTTGCTAGGGAAGGGTCCGCCTAGTCTAGCCCAAAGGATTCATCATGCTAACGGACATGAGCGACATGGAGCTTGCTCCGGTCCGGCCAGTCGTTGCGACGATCGCTACAGTATTCAGAGATGGTAACGTGCTGCTGGTGCGACGCGCCAACCCGCCGGATGTAGGCAAGTGGGGCTTTCCAGGAGGAAAAGTGGACCTCGGGGAATGCCTTAAAGATGCCGCAATCCGAGAGCTTTTTGAAGAAACTGGAGTGCGGGCGACAGCGCAGCGAGTTTTTACGGCAGTTGATGCTTTTGATCATGATGAGAACGGAGTGGTGCGCCATCACTACGTCCTTGTGGCAGTCCTATGTACTTGGGTATCTGGTGAGCCAATTGCAGGTGATGATGCCTTGGAGGCTCGCTGGTTTCCGCTGCAGGCGCTGGAAGAAGAGGATCTTGCACTCAGCCTCGACGTAGCAAAAGTCGCTCGGCAGGGTGCTGAAATCGAACTATGAACTTGACTCCGGTAGCGGCTAAATGACCGCAAAGGGCTCTTCACGTCGATGCAGCGCCGACCGCTGACCGTCCGCTTTCGTCAAGCTGGCAGGCCCGAGAGGCAGACTGCCTGACAGAAAAGGCAGAACTATGTGCCACAGAACATGGGCGAGGGGTCAGGCGAGGAAGCGCGCAGCGCGCCCCTCTCCTGAACCCTTGCTCCCGGCCGAGGGCAGGGGGGGAACCGCCGCAATGGGAAAATCCAGCGGACAAGGGGGTGGTGCGGCCCGCAGCGCGCAGCGCGAGGACACGGCCCCGCAGGACGTGCAGCATTTTCCTGTTGCGGTGGGGGACCGGCGGTCCCCAAACGGACGGGCGCGCAGCGTCTGGCCCAACAAGGGCAAGGGGGCGTTTGGCTTGTCCAAATCCCCCCTGCGTCTCGATCACGCGCCTGCGCGGGATCTCGCTAGTCCTGGACTGACAGTCGGTAAGGCAGGAACAGATAAATCCTGGACAGGGTTGGATTCAGCAATACGCAAGCGGCTTGACCTGATCCGAAGGGAAACATGATGGTTCGTTCTGAGCTGGTGCAGAAGATCGCTGAAGAAAGACCTCACCTTTCGCCCAAGGATGTTGAAGCGGCGGTCGAAGCTATTTTCAAAAGGATTGAAGATGCACTGGCATCTGGGAAAAGGGTCGAAATCCGTGGCTTTGGCGCTTTCCTGAGTAGGCAACGCAAAGCGCGCATGGGCAGAAATCCGAGAAGCGGCTTGGCCGTGTCGATCCCTGCAAAATGCGTCCCTTGGTTCAAGCCCTCGGATATTCTTCACGGCAGGCTCAATCGGAAAGATTGATGCCATATTCTGTAGTCATGGCAACTGATCCCCGCGCGCGCCCTGCGTCAGCGGTCCCGCCCGTTAGGGACGAGATGGGCGGGGCAGGGCGCCCAGGACCGGTGTGCGGGTGGATGGCTCGGGACGAGACATTCAACCGTGCAGCGCAGCCGGGCGCATCGCCCCGACCAGCTCGGGTGGAGGCCGGTACAGCCGGCCGGAACCGGGGACGCGGCCCGAAGGGGACGCCCTATTGACTTCCGCATATACAAATCGTATATACAGACCAAGGTGACTAACGTCGGAGGACCTTAATGAACTACTCCAACATTAAGATGGAAACTCCATGGCTGGTTTTGAGTGGGACGAACATAAACGTCACCTAACCCTTGCGAAGCACCAAATAGACTTTGTGGATGCAGCTGAGATTTTTAACGGCCCCTACGTTAAATTGGTCGGCAAATCCGAAACTGAGCAACGCTTCATTGCGATTGGTCAAGTCCAAGGATATTTCATCGCGGTTGTTTTTACGGAACGTGAAGATGTTATCCGCATAATCACTGCCCGAAGGGCGAGAGAAAATGAAAGACAAGCTTACAGCCGTTATGTCGCTGGACGAAGTGAGAAAGATTCGTAGTCAAACCAGCTGGGATAAGGTTGGATCGAATGGCGACTACGCTGGCGATGCTGAAATTGACGTTGACTGGAGTCGCGTCGAAGTAGTTCGTCCAGAAAAAAAGATCATGATCTCGATGCGACTTGATCCAGACATTCTAGAGTTTTTTCGTTCTCAGGGTCCAGGCTATCAGAGCAAGATCAACGCCGTCCTGCGTTCTTACATGAATGCCAAGTGAGCGGATAACGTAAGATGCCCCGTCTACGAAGCAGATGGGGCATTTGGGTCTTACTTTTTAACTGATACTCCTTAACGAGACCATTTTAGTGCAGCAGGCATTCAGCCTAGTTTGCTGCCTTGCCGAAGGCAAGGCTCTGCCCGAAGGGCCGGGCCTGGCGGTGGGGGCCGGCGCAGACGGCCGCCGTGGCCAGGTCATCAAGACGCCGCTGCCCTGATCGCGCCGACTCTGCTGCTTGATACGATTTCCAAATGAGAGGCGATGGAAAAAAGGCCCCGCCAGATGCGGGGCCAGTTGAACCTTCGTCGCAGAAGGATGGGCGGGGCCGCGCTCGACTGAACAGGAGCTGCGGCGGGAATGTCGGTTCGAGCGGTGGCGAAACAGGGGCGGGCGTTCTTCTGGATTGCAGCAGCGGTGAGCATCGCCTGCCGATCTTCAATAAATGTTTATAGCTTACTGCGCGGGTCTATTCAGGTATTGCCATCCCAATAAGTTGCATCTTAGATCGCATTATTCCTCCTGTTGGATTGAAGGGGCGGCCATTCTCCCCGCCCCTTCAATTTTTTAGAAGCAATCCGGGGTCCATGCCTCGATGCGGGCTTTCTTCTCCGGGTCGATCTTCCATGCCTTCTGATACTCGGCATCGCTGAACAGCCGCTCCATGCACTGCGCTTTCTCAGCCTTCTTCTGCGCTTTGTGCGCCTTGAAGCCGTTCCCCTGCGGATCGCAGCCGGTCAGGTCCAGATGCAGCGTGTCCAGATAGTCGGCGCTGACGCAGCTGAAAAAGTTCTCGGCGGTCGGCGTCCAGACCTTGCGGATACCAGCCCCGGCATCGGCCTCGATCAGTCCGAAGAACTCCGCGCTGCCTGCGCCATAGGGCAGGGTCCGCGCCACACCCTCGACCAGCGCCGCGTTGCGGGCTTTCTTGCCAGCGGCGACGAACGTGCGGAAGGCAGTCGCCAGATCGTCCACCCGCAATTCCGGGCGGCTCCATGCCTCATGCCCGGCAGGGGCATGGGTCAGGCGCTCGGACGCTTCCAACCCTTCCGGCTTGCTCGGGCAGTTGTTGGGGCGTCCCGGTGACAGGTCGAACACATGGGTGCTGACGCCCGATGCCAGCGACAGGCCGAAGGCCAGCAGGTCGAACACCATTTCCGGCTTGTCCAGCAACGCGGTCTGGATCGCGGCCAGCCGCACGGCCTTCATGTCCTCGACCAGCGCGCCGGAATAGGGCGACTTGGGGGCATCCTCGACGCTGCCCGCGATATGGCGCGTTGCGGCATGGCCGGTCAGAACCTGCGTCTCGATTGCTTCCTCCCGGTCATAGGGGCTGACAAGGGGGTTGGTTACGCAAAGCCGTCCATCGCTTCCTACATAGACGAACACCCCGGCCACGGCGCGCTGCGCATCGGTGTAATCTCCGTCAAGGATTGCCACCAGTTCCGCCAGTTCGGCCTGCCCTGCCTCGTCCAGAACGTCGCTATTCGCCAATTCGGCCAACTCGTCGTAACGCTCGGACTGCGCTTCGGTCAGTTCGCCCTCGACGCGGTAAACCCGGTCCATCTTCTCGGTGGTGCCGTAGGAGATATAGCTGTCGGTCGAAACATCGGCCCATTTCCAGACCTCCCCGACCTTCGCCGCTTCCTCTTTCAGTTTTTCGATGAACAGGCGGTCCAGCAGGTCGGCGTCGTGCAGCGCGGTCGTGTCGCTGAACAGATCGCGGTTCATCCGCCCGCCCGCTGCGGTGTAGGCGTCCAGTCCGACAAACAGGGCGCGGCGGTCGGTGCCGCTGATCGCTTCCGGCTGCAAAGCCTGCTTGATGCGGTATTCGGACACGTCGCGGCCCATCACGTCGGCCAGAACCTGCAAGGTCAGGGCCTCGTCCTGGGACACGGTAAAGGCTTTCGCCATGCCAAGGCTGATCTGACCTGCCTTCAAGGCGTCCAGAATGGGGACGGGAAGTGCTGCCAGCGCAAGGCGGCGGTATACATGCGCCTCGGTCTTGCCGAAGCTGCGGGCGATGGTGGACACGTCCGCGCCTGCATCCTTCATCCGGCCATAGGCGCGGATTTCATCGGCAGGTGCCAAGTCCTCGCGGGCGGCGTTCTCGGCGCTGGCCCATGCCCGCGCGGTCGCCTCGTCAGGGGCGATGCGGACCGGAACGGATGCCAGTTCCGGGTGCCGCTTGGTCACGGTCGGATCACGCTCAACCGCGCGGGCAATGGCGCGCAGCCTGCGGCCCCCGGCGACGATGCCGACGCGGCCATCCGCATCAACGGTGCCGGACAGGTTCTGGATCAGGCCGATCATGGCAAGGCTGTCGGCCAGCAGGTCGATCCCCTCCGGGTCCGCGTCCTGACGCGGGTTCATGTCGGAGACATAGAGTTGGGCCAGCGGGAAGTACTGGATGGCGGCGGGGGTGATGATTTCGGTTTTCATGGGGTGTATTCCTGTGTGCGACGATTATGTTATGGGTGCCTTGTCCGGCTGTGAGGGCAGGACAAGGCGGGGGGCTTAAACGGCCCCGTGCTGGTTCAGGAAGCGGCGTCCGATCCCAAAATCATCGCCCTTCCTGACAAGCGCCCATGCTTCCGCGAGGCGCTGTTCAAAGATTGCTTTGCTCATGTGTTCACCCCCTTTCCGGTTGAAGCTGCGGGAAGCACCGGCCTGCTCACGGAGCGAAAGCAGGCCGATCTCTGGTCAGTGTTCGGACGGCAGGTAGAGCGTCAGGACACGGCGCGTCTGGTCGGGGTCACAGGCACAATCGGGCATCGTCGCGCCGTAGGTGTAGGCGGTGTCGTAGAGGTCGATCTTCCAGAAGATCGCCGCACCATCGGCCTCCACGCGACCAAAGGAATGATCCTCCCAAGGGTCGTTTTCCTCGGTGAAGTCGGTGAAGTTGATGACCTTCTCCATCAGCGCGGATTTGGTCGCCATGGGCAGGGCATCGAAACCCGGCGTGACGACAGCGCGGCCTTTCAGATGATGGTCCCGCCACAGGGCGGCAAAGCCCAGGCAGCGGCGGAAGGCGTCGTTCTGCTCTGCGATCAGCAGGCGCAGCATGTGGTCGCGCGCCTGCTCGGCGGCGGTGTCGGTCTGGATTGCTTGTGCCATTTGGCGTTCCTTCTTTTGCGACGATCCCGCCCGGTCTTTGCGCCGTGGTCGGGTGCCCAAAATGGGCGGGGGGTCAGGCGAGGAAGCGCGCAGCGCGCCCCTCTCCTGAACCCTTGCCTCCCGGCGAGGGCAGGGGGGGAACCGCCGCAATGGGAAAATCCAGCGGACAAGGGGGTGGTGCGGCCCGCAGCGCGCAGCGCGAGGACACGGCCCCGCAGGACGTGCAGCATTTTCCTGTTGCGGTGGGGGACCGGCGGTCCCCTGACGGACAGGCGCGCAGCGCCTGGCCCAACAAGGGCAGGGGGCGTTTGGCTTGTCCAAATCCCCCCTGCGTCCCGATCGCCGCGCCTCGCGCGGGGATCTCGCTATTCTATGAGCGACAGAGATTTATGCTTTACTTGCCCACATTGCGCGCGCCCCTTGCGTCAGCGGTCCCGCCCGTGAGGGACGAGATGGGCGGGGCAGGGCGCCCAGGACCGGTGTGCGGGGGGATGGCTCGGGACGAGACATTCAACCGTGCAGCGCAGCCGGGCGCATCGCCCCGACCAGCTCGGGTGGAGGCCGGTCTTGCCGGCCGGAACCGGGGCGCGGCCCGAAGGGGACGCCCGGATTGGTCAGAGGAACAGCGCGGAAATCTGCATCAGCATGCCGAGGCCCGAAAGCATCAGCATAAGACCCCAGAAACTAAAGCCTGATTGTTCCTTATCTGAAGGAGTCGGATCGTTTCTGAACACGCCACAGACTTCGCACGCCGAAGGTGTTTCAGACGTTGTGGCACAAAATTGGCAACAGTATTTCATGATGATCTCGCTTTTTGTTGGTTATCTTTTACTCTAAAACCAACTTTCAGTAACGACTATTCTGCTTACTTAATTTGACGCCTTTGCCAGCGCCGGTTGGAGCGATCTTCAACCGCAACCCTGCGCCGATGATGAAGCTCCTGAGAATATCCGGTTGTATCTGCGCGGCTTCATTCAGCATATCCGCCAGGATACCTGTATTTTTCTCGGCTTCACGGTGGAAGATCCGCCGGTAATCCCTGCTATCGAGATAGAGGTTGAAGATTTCATAGTCGATGTTCTTGGCGCATGAGACCATGTAGGCAGCGATATAGGGGATGCCTTTCTCGACCATGTAGTTCCGAGGCAGGCCATTGTCCCGAATGAAGTCGAGGCAGAAGTTCTCTGCGCCCTTGATTGCGAGCGTCATCTCGTCATCGCCATCGGAGAGACCGCCTACAGAGTTTATGGCAACAACCCATTGAAAATGGTTCATCCTCTTAGCCTTTCAGTCCTCAACCAAACAATATAAATCTGACGCCGCTTAAGAAATGCTTCCATTTACTCTAGCCTTCTGGTCATTCGGGAACCGATAAACAAATGATCTGATAAGAAACCGCCGTGCCGTGCGATTATGTTGACTTGCCTGGGATACCAGGCAAGTCAAATTCTTCGGGTGCCCATAGCCACGGCGGATAGACGCCATCGGCGGCGATCTTTTTCAGGTCGTCATACGCCTCCTCTGTCATGTCGTGATTGGGGGCAAACATGGCGACAGGCGTTCCGGTATCCAGCAGCAGGGCATTGGCGACAGGGGCTGTGGCCGACAGGTTGTATTTCAGGCATTTGATGAAGTCGCGCTCGGCCAGGGCGTCCAGCAACTGGTGTTCGCGGTCGTGATCGAACGGAATCCATTGCCCGTTGACGGGCATGACGGCGATTTCGCGGATGTTGCCGTGGCTCGGCTTCGGGCTGAAGGTCGCGATGACGATCAGGTGGCTGTTCGGTGTGGCCTCGATCGTCTCTATCTTGTCGGCCGCGATCCTGTCGAACCGCTTCCCGGTCTCCTCGTCCAGAAACATCGGATAATCCGGCAGATGCTTGAGGATCAGCTTTCGACCGTAGGTCGAAGGCTCATAGCCTTTGTATTCCGCGATGACGATGCCAAGGGGTGTGGGCTTTCCTGCAACCGGCTGAAGCCGGTGCAGGAAGCGCCGCCGGTCGGCGGCGAGCCTTTCCTTTTCCTCGATGGAATAGAGCGGCGGGACAAAGAGGTTGCCGGAGATCGGCCCGGCCTTCGTGCTGACTTTTGCGGCCGCGGCCATCAATTCACGGTGGATGATGAACCAGCTGCGGCGGCGGCCGTAAGTGCTTCGCCACTTGTTCAGACCTGCGGCTTCCCAGAGGTAGTGCAGCACGGCCAACAGGCGCAGCTTTGCCGGGCTGGCAACGGCGGATGACGCGGCCTCTCCCGGATCGGCCACGGGGGCGGCCCGTCCGCCCTTCACCGATAGCGGAAAATCCAGTTTGAGCATCGTGCCGCCCGCCTCGTCGGTCAAGATGGCCTGTCCGTTCACCTGGCCCAGGCCGGACAGTTCCGGGGGTGGATCGAATGTCTCACAAACCGGATCGTGAAGATGACCCGTTCCGGGCATTCGTTTCAGGATATATTCGTTCCCGACCTTGGCAATATACATTGCCGGTTCCTGACGGCTGCATTGGCACAGAGGCCTGGCCTTCTTATCGTATGCGCCTTCCAGGATACGCTGCAAACCTTCGGTCGATGCGCTGAAACGCGAATGACCAAGGCGATAAGTGTTTTCGGCTGCCATAATGCTCTCCTTCAATAAGAAAGAGAATCGCCTACATCAGCCGCAATTTCCAGAGAATAGTGCTGTGTCTGGTTGTGAATTGGCCCGGCGATGATTTAAACTCGGGGAATCCGTATCATGCCAGATGGTCGATACAAAAATATGAAACGCATTAACCAGACAGGTGCGCAAACACAATGAAAGTCACCCATACCGAAACCACGTTCAGCATGACCGGCAGGTATTGGTCAGGCACATATCCGATCAGCGAGCTTCCCAAATGGCTCAGCTTCTATCAACGGCTCCGCGCTGATTTTCCAAAATCAGGAACGGCATATGATGAATGTATTGAGGAACTGGAACAGTTGACACAACAGTTACGCACTCAGGAAACAGCTTCCTTGACGGCGCCGCTGTAAATATCCGTTAAAGCTCTATAGAGGGCTTATGGCAGGCAGTCGTCTTTTAGGGCTTACCAACTTGATGAAAGCAGACAGTCAGCAGTCGGCGCAGCGCAGACACAATGCGGGACCTTCCGGTCATTCGCTGCACCTGCAGCTTTGGCATCCTTACATGAGACTGATTCGCTCACAGGACGACAAAGCCGCGAGATGGCGATGCAGCATGAGAAGCATGGCATCAGGGAAAGCGGACATTTTCAACCGCTCTTCCCGGACACGTATTAGGCGCGACGGACGCGGCAACGGTTCGCACAATCCAGCTAGTGCTGCAGCACGGTGACTTTGACCAGCATCCAGACGGCCATCGCAATCATCATCAGGTTCTCCGTCAGCGACACGAAGCCCAAGGGAACGTTGCTGTCGCCGCCGACGCAGGCGCATTTCAACTCCCGCTTGTCGATGTAGACCGCCTTGAAGACCGACACCGCGCCGATCGTGCCAATGAACAGCGCCACCGGGATCGACAGCCACATCAGCGCCCCTGCGACCATCAGGACGCCTGCGAGCCCCTCGGCGAAGGGATAGACATAGCCGTAGCGCACCCAACGCTGCGCCAGCAGGTCGTAGTTCAGGAACATGGTCGCGAAGCTCTCCACGTCCTTCAGCTTCTGCAGGGCCAGAAGACACATGGCGAAGGCCACGAACCACTCGGCTGCGGCGACCGTGATCAGCTGGCCAAGGGCAGCCCAGCTGGTGGCGAGAGCCATCGCGGCAGCCATTGCGAAGAGCGCGATCACCGGGCGGTAGGTCGTCGCGCTCTTGTCGCGGACCGTCTTGCCGAAATGCCGTCGCAGATCGTCATAGCCGCCGACGCGCTGGCCGCCGATGAAGGTCTGCGGCGTGGTCTGGACGCCGTGCTGCTGCTTGAACGCATCGACCTCGGCGCGGGTGGTCAGGTGATGATCCTCGACGCTGTAGCCCTGGCGGCGGAGGAGATCGAGCGACTTGAGCCCGTAAGGGCACATGTGCTTCGTCATCACCATCCGGTGCAGGGTCGCGGTTTTGGAAGTTGTTGTAGCCACTGGAAACCCTCAATATCTTGCGAAGACGCTGGTGCCGGACGCGTTCCAAGCGATCACGTCGAAGGACTCAGTCTCATCGCCCATCTCCATGCCGGGCGAGCCGATGGGCATGCCGGGAACGGCCAGACCGGCCGCCTCGGGCCGCTGGTCCAGCAGGGCGCGGATGGCTTCGGCGGGAACATGGCCTTCGATCAGATAGCCCTCGATGAGGGCGGTGTGGCAGGACCAGAGGGCCTGAGGAACGCCATGCTGCTCCTTGAAGGCTGAAACGTCGTCGGCCATGGTCACGTCGACGGTGAAGCCCGCCTGCCGCAAATGGTTGATCCAGGCGCCGCAGCAGCCGCAATCGGGCGAGCGAACCACCTTGACCAGCGTTTCGGCTGCAGGCAGGGCGGCGAGCACGCCAGTTGCGGGGGCCAGGGCCGCGGCAAGCGCGGCGATAAACATACGCCTGTCGATCACGACGTGATCCTTTCTTGGGGATGGGTGCGGTCTTGAGCATGGTGCCCGCAATCGTCTGGCGCCGGGGATGTCGCCGCCTCGAGGTTCCGCAGGATGGGGCACTCGGGACGGTCGTTTCCGGCACAGGACCGGGCCAGATCCTCGAGCGTTTCTGCCATCTGCTGCAGATGCGCGATCTTCTGGCGAAGGTCGCGCACCCGCGCCTGCGCCAGCGCCTTCACATCGGCGCTGCGCCTGCCGGTGTCGCGCCACAGATCCAGAAGATCCGTGATCTCCGCTACCGGGAAGCCCAGATCCCGCGCCCGGGCGATGAACCGGAGCATGTGGATGTCGGCCTCAGCATAGTCGCGATAGCCGGAGGCGGTGCGCCTTGCCGGCGGGATCAGGCCGATCTGCTCATAATAGCGGATCATCTTCGCCGATACGCCCGAGCGGGAAGAAGCATCTCCGATGTTCATGGACTGAGCTCCATCATGTCTTTGGAGCGGATATGGGGCTTCCCATCATGGGAAGGTCAAGAGCGGCGTCAGGATTTTCCTGATGCCTAACCTCCTCTGTTTCTGCTGATGCGGAAGAGGTAGCTGTGCCAGAAGCCGCGCGGTGCAGTGCCGCGCGGCCCCAGGGTGGATCAGTTAGCGTTCTCGGCCAGCCACGTTGTCATCTGCTCGATCTCGGCTTCTTGTGCGTCAATGATCTCCTGGGCCAAGGCGCGCATCTGCTCGTCCTCACCATGTGCCAGCAGCACCTCGGCCATATCGATGGCACCCTGATGGTGAGCAATCATGCCGCAGGCGAAGGCGACGTCGGCATCTTCGTTCATCATGCCGTCGTGCATTGCCGGCATCGTGACCATCATCCGACGCATGTTCTCCTGGACATGCTCCGGCATGGCCTCAACGTCCATACCGCCCATGCCCATCATCTCCATCGTGCCGGAATCCATCCCCGCACCATGATCGGCGTGCGCCCCGCCGTGACCCATGCTGGCGTGATCCATCTCTCCCCCGGCAGCGGCCGCTGTGCATTGCTCAGGCAGGCGGAACTCTCCGTCTTGGGCGAGAGCAGGTGCGGCGAAAGTGGCTGCGGCAATGGCTGCTGCGAAGCTCGTTTTTGCGAAGTTCATCTCGGTTTCTCCTTGCTGTTGAAATTGGTGGCTAGAACAACCCCTAGTCTTTGCCTGCGTTCCGCATCGCGGATATCGCTGCGGCATCCACAAGTGTCGGCTATGGGGAAGCTGCACCGCAGCAACGATATGAGCTTGGCCAACGATTTTTACGCGACAGCTCTTGCTGCGCATGCATTAGCTGCGGAAGTGCCGAATGTCAGAGAAGGGCTCTTCGCGTCGATCCTGCCGCGCCTTCTGAGCGTCCGCTTCTGGTGCAAATGAGGGCGCAGCACGGGTAGATGGCGTTTTAATCGGCCAGAAAGCACAACGATTGTGGAAAACGACCCGTGCATCCGCGCTGCGGCGACTAGCTGCTCTGTCATCTATAGACAGTCATCCATGCACGCCTCAACTTTCTGTTTCAAGATCAGCTGCCAATCTGATACTCATGGGTGAAATTCCGAGACTATATCCATGGTCTAATAAATTATATATTCAACAGGTTGGCACTATTCTCTGATCGCTAACTAGGGTCAGGATTCATAACCAATAGATGACGAGAGCCGCCAGCGCGATGGCGGAGAGGAACACCTTCGGGCAGCGGTCATAACGGGTCGCGACGCGCCGCCAGTCCTTTATCCTGCCGAACATGATCTCGATACGGTTGCGCCGCTTGTATCTGCGCTTGTCATACTTGACCGGCATCTTGCGTTGCTTCCGGCCGGGGATGCAGGCCCGTATCCCCTTGTCCTGCAACGCCTCTCTCAACCAGTCAGCATCATAACCGCGATCGCCAAGCAGCCACCTGACGTTTGGCAGGCCGCTGAGCAGCGCCCTTGCGCCGATATAATCGCTCACCTGTCCGGCAGTGATGAACAGATCGAGCGGTCGCCCCTGGCTGTCGCAGATGGCGTGCAGCTTGGTGTTCATGCCGCCTTTTGTGCGGCCGATCAGACGTCCACGCCCCCCTTTTTGACGGCCATGCTGGTCGCCGTTCGATGTGCCTTCAGGTATCTTGCGTCGATCATCACAGTATTCTCTTCACCGTGTTCAGCAGCGAGGCCGGCCATCATCCGAGCGAAGATACCCTTCCCGCTCCAACGCCTCCAACGGCTATAAAGTGTTTTGTGAGGCCCATAGGCAGCGGGTGCATCACGCCAGCGCAAGCCATTGCGGATGATGAAGATAATCCCGCTGAGAACGCGCCTGTCATCAACGCGCGGCTTGCCATGGGACTTTGGGAAAAAAGGGGCAAGACGTGCCATCTGCGCATCCGTCAGCCAGAAAAGGTCGCTCATCTCACCGCTCCGTTTCAGAGCCGTGAATCACGCAACGCAATGGAAATCAATGCATCCTGACCCTAGCAGAAAGCGATCAACGTCGGGATCGTATGGTGCGCTACCACGAAGTATGCATGGGATCGCTTCCTGATGATCGCCTTCCAACCGTCGCTCTGACAACCAAATGTGCTCTAACATAAAAAGACTCGCGCAAGTTCTCCACAGACGGTGCGGATCAAGCCGTCCGCCGCCAGCTTTATGGAGAGCGCGACGGCCGGCTTGATCCACCCCTGCGTCGCCTATCATACGCTAGCGTCTAAGGGCGGTGCAGACTGTCAAGATAAAACGAACGTCTCGTCTATCGAATAGACGTCAAGGCGGGGGGAATAGCTGTGCAGGACCTCCACCACGCGGCGGCTTAGGTCGCCGTTTATGTGGAATAGAAGTCAATCCGCTTTGCGGGACTTTTCAGACATTGACCAATGGAAGGGGCACCATGAGTATTTCGGTTAGCAGCGTCCGTCACCAGAGGCTTAGCCGTGACCAATATCGCCCGCTACCTAACCCATCCGCAGGTTCTGATAGAGCCTCTAAAAGACATCCGGGCGTGGTCACTAAATGAAGTAGGCAGCAATCGGGTCGCTATATTGGCTGCGCAGCTTGGATCTCTTTCACGAACGCAGAGGGTGGTCAGTAGCGACGAGATCAAGGCGCTTGAGACTGCCAAGCCCCTCGCCTTAGCATTGGGAGTGGCCATGGAGGTTCGGCCGCGGATGCATGAAAATGACCGCAGCGCGACCGGCTTTCTCCCACCACAAGAGTTTGAGGCCGTTGCGGATCAGTTCTTTGCCGAGCCTGCCAAGAGCGTACGCGGATGGGAGACGGCAGAGAGCGCGCAGCGCCGCGTAGTGGCTGAAGTCGAAGCCTGCCTGTCCGACCAACATGAAGGGGATATTCTGTTCGTCGGGCATGGAGGGGTCGGCACGCTCCTATTTTGCGCGCTGTCAGGCATCGCTATCAGCCGACGCTTCGACCAAGGTCCGGGAGGCGGCGGGTGCTGGTTTGCGTTCGACCTAAAAGCCCGGAGCCCACATTGCGGATGGCAGCCGATGGAAGCGCTTATGGCCGGCGGCTAGAGACTCTTCACGTCACTGAGCTGGGCTCAGTTGTCCTGAATCGCACAAGACCAAGATGAGAAAAGGCAATGGCAGCCACAGCGAGAACGCACAGGGCGCCTCCGCACGCCAATGCCGCGCCGGGAGGCAAGGCTGTCGCCATCAATCCGGCGCGGAAATTTCCAATCTGGGGGGCGGCAGCACCGACGATTTGTTCAGCCGCCAAGACACGCCCCCGCATCTCAGGTTTGCACGACAGTTGAACGACTGTCCCGCGGGTCATGACGGCCACCGTATCAGCGGCACCAGCCAACGCGAGACACGCGAGCAGGACCCATCCGGAGCCGGTCAAACCTGCGACGGCCAAGGACAGCCCCCAGATCAAGGCCGCGCCAAGTTGAAACGCGCCTTGGCGGGGATGGGACGTAATGGTCCCTGACAGCAGGGTGGCCGCGATACCGCCAGCGGCCATGGCTGACAGAAAGAGGCCCAATGTTTCGGGGGTGCCGCCAAAGCGCGCTTCGTTCAGTGCCGGAAACAGGGCAATCGGCATGGCGAGCATCATCGCGGCCAGGTCCGTCAGCAGCGAGCCGCGCAGCGGCGGTTGCTTCCAGATCGCACGGAATCCAGCCACCAATCGTCTTTTCCCACTGTCTCCAGAGCCATGGCTCTGTTTGCTAGGCAACGCGGCAAGCCCCCGGAAGGCTAGCAGAAAGGCGATAGTTTCTGCCGCATAGCACCCCGCCACTCCCCAGATAGCTGAAACGATCCCCGCAAGGGCGGGCCCGCCAAGCATTGCCGCCTGAAAGCTGGCATAGGATAGCGCAATGCCCGCGCTGACCTTTTCGCGCGGAAGTAGGTCGGGGATCATGGCTTTCCGGGAGGGCACGCCGATAGCAATGCTTCCGGCTTGCGCCGCTGCCAGCCCAAGAAGCAAGGCCGGCGAATTGAACTCCATCAATGCCTGCACGAGCAAGCAAAGCGCAAAAAAGACTGCGCCGACATTCGCTAGGAGGATCAGCCCGCGCTTGTCGCGCGTATCGGCAAGAAGACCGCCCCAAAGTCCGAATGCCACCATTGGGACAGCCAGCGTCAGGCCGACCATCCCTGTCATCAGAGACGAATGGGTCATCTCCCACATCTGATAAAGAACTGCGAAGGCGGACAGTTGACCGGCAAGTGCCTGCAAGGAGGTGCCGGTCCAGAAGCGGCGGAAGGTTGGATCTCCGCGCAGTGGGCCAATGTCCAACAGCCGGAACGGGTTCATTCGGACTGTCTGGCGCGCAGATGCCGGGCAAGGCGCTGCTGGAATGGCTCTTGATCAAGGCGCGACCGAATATCAGAAATCACGCGGGTTAGCGGATATGGCAAATCGGCGTCCAGCTCCGTGAGCATCGCTTCGGTGGCATCCCATTCAGCTTCGAGAAATGCGATAGCCGATTTGCCTTTATCGCTGAGGCTGACCACGATGCTGCGTGCATCCTGTCCTGGTTCAGTCGTGACCATGCCAGCGGCTTTCATTGCCTTGACGGATTGGCTCATTGCGCCATGCGTCACGTTGGTAAACTCAGCAAGGTTGCGGATGGTCATCGGCCCGTGGTCGGCAAGGCCGATCAGCGCCATGCTGAAACGTGGGCGGACCCCGTCTACCTCATTGTCACGATAGAGCACGCCTATGGCCTCATCGAGCTCTCGCAGGAGCAAGGACAAGGGGGACAGCAAGCTGCGAGGCTTTTGGAATGAATGGACCATAATAGCACTATTATAATTGCGCTATCCCTTCTCCAAGCTTTTTTGCCGATTGGAGTTCTAAGCCACCGTTCGCAGGGCCTTTGCCAATTCCTCATAGATAGAGGGCGCTACTTGGCTGACGTTTAGGCGCAAGAAGTCTCCCGCCGTCCCTGCGGCGCTGAAGACGTTGCCAGGGGCAAGGATTATCCCGCTCTCCAGAACTGTCCTTGCCAGGGATTGCGCGTCCTTCCCCTCTGGCAGCTGGCACCACAGGTAGAAGCCGCCGCGGGGCATGAGCCAAGGTACGATCCCGAGCCGTTCCAAACTCTCGGAAGCGTCCCGCCGCGCCCGTGCGAGCCGGGTTCGGGTGGCAACGATGTGCTTGCGGTAGCTTCCGTCCGCCAGCGTGATCCGGACGATTTCAGCGGCGACGGGGCTCGGCCCCCCAAAGTTAGTGGCGACCTGCAAGTCTGTCAGCGCTTCAACAAGTTCCGGCCGTGCTACGACGTAGCCACAGCGAGCCGCAGCCGATAGCGTTTTGGAAAAGCTGCCGATCCGGATGACGCGCTGCAAGCCGTCGAGGATTGCGAGGCGTGGTGACAGATCCGGCTCCAAAGTAGCGAATGTGTCATCCTCTACAATGGTCAGATCCCACTCCGACGCCAGCAACAGCAGACGGTGCGCGGTTTGTGCCGATAGTGTGGCACCGGTCGGGTTCTGCAGCGCCGAGTTCGTGAGGTAGAGGCTTGGGCGATGAATTCTTAGCGCTTCGGCGAACGCAGTCAGATCAGGGCCTTCCCGTGTGAAGGGCACCGAAACGATCCGGACCCCGAGAACGCGCAGCAGCGCCTGAAAGTTGAAGTAGCAGGGATCATCGACCAAAACCGTATCCCCTGGCCGCAGCAGGAGACGACAGATCAGGTCGAGTGTCTGCGATCCTGAACCGATCAGTAGCACCATGTCGGGATCGACTGGCAAACCTTCCTCAGCGCATTGCCGCGCCAGGAGGTGCCGCAGGTCTTGCCCTCCGCGCGAGCTGCCGTAATCCGCTAGAAGGGCATCGTCGCTTCGGCTGATCTGACGCAGCGCGCGCCGGATCGCCGCCTGCGGCATCCAGTCGGGCGGCATCCACCCACATCCCGGCTTCAGCACACCGTGCGCCGCGTCCAGTGATTGCCGCGACACCCAAAGCGGATCGACCGACCGGTCCAGATCGGTGGCCTGGGGCCGTAGGTTCGTGAAAGCTGCGCGGTTCGCGACATAGAAGCCGGAACCCGGCCGGGACAGGATTACCCCATCCGCCACCAGCCGGTCATAGGCCTCGACGACAGTCGAAGGCGAGACGCCCATCTTCGCCGCAAGGCCGCGGATTGACGGCACCCGCTCCCCCGCAAGAAGCGTCCGTTCCGCGATCATGTGGCGGATCGCGTCCATCACCTGTGTCGTCCGGTTTGTCATAGGCCAGCCGTATGGGTTGGGTGGGGAATACAGTTCGGTGCTTTTGTATGCCTCCCGTGCCTGTCTCCACCAGCGGCCTTCTCGTAACAACGAGGAAAAACAACGAGGGCAGTTATGGGACTTGCGAGCAAGGGATGGGGCAGCGGCCTCATCGGCGTCATTATATTCAGTGCATCCTTACCGGCCACACGAGTGGCGGTATCTGGCCTTTCTCCGATGTTTCTCACTTCGGTCCGCGCCGTCATCGCAGCGGTTCTGGCGGTGGTGGCGCTAGTGCTCTGGCGTCAGGCCCGACCCTCGACAAGCGATCTTCCTTCGCTGGCGATTGTGGCTGCGGGTGTCGTGATCGGCTTTCCATTGATGACTGCTCTTGCCTTGCAGCACATCACCTCGGCCCGCTCCATCATATTCATCGGCCTTTTACCGCTGGCAACGGCCATCTGCGGGGTGATCCGGGGCGGGGAGCGCCCTCGGCGAGCTTTTTGGCTGTTCTCTTGTGGGGGGAGCCTGCTCGTCGCGCTTTATGCTTGGTCGCAGACTGCTGATGGCACCCTCACCGGCGATCTGCTGATGCTGGCCGCGATCCTGATCTGTGGACTGGGATATGCGGAGGGAGCCGTTCTTTCCCGTCGCCTCGGCGGCTGGCAGGTCATCTCGTGGGCACTGCTTCTGGCCGCACCTATCATGGCCGTTCTCGCAGCGGGAACGTGGCCGTCCGACTGGACCCGCGTGACGATCCCGGTTTGGCTGGGCCTAGGCTACGTCTCCGTCTTCAGCATGTGGGTCGGCTTCGTGTTCTGGTATCGAGGGCTTGCCCTTGGTGGCATCGCGGGGGTCGGCCAGTTGCAGCTCCTGCAACCGTTCTTCGGGCTAGCACTAGCGGGTGCAGTGCTGGGTGAACCTGTGGCCTGGTCGATGATCGCTGTAACCCTGCTCATCGTGGCCTGCGTTGCAGGGGCAAAGCGCTTCTCATGATTTCAAACGACAAATCAGAGACCCGTGATCATTCGTGAACGGCAGCAAGGTCCCGCATAGCTGCCGCCAATGCCGCGATCGGGCATCGACGTAAGGAGCCCTAAGCGGTCACTCGGGGCCTCACGCCTGCCGGCTTCCACATGGTAATCCTCGTTGTCATGTCGAGGAACGTGGAATGACGATCCAGAATGGTCTGCAGCTCAGGGCCAATCTTATCTTGCTGGATCTCAACATATCCTAGCTTCCGATACCAAGGCGCATTCCAACTTGGAGCTCGAAACGTTGCGAGGCAGATTGCGGAAGCCTCCAAAGCCGCCGCTTGATGTTCCGCCCACCTAAGAAGCGCCCCACCAACGCCTTTCCCTGACATATTGTCATGAACGACGAGGCTGGCGATGTAGAGCATGTCATCAAGTGGTTGGACAATGATATAGCCCACGGGACGCCCATCCGCTTCTGCGACAGTTGTTGTCCCCGTCTCGAAATTTTCTGGGGCAGTTGTCGGTGCTGCAGCGACTTCCGCGAAGTTCTCCAGGGAGAGATAGCGCCGATACGCTGCCCGTTCTATCTTGCGCAGCTCTTCAATCTCAGCCCCGATGTAGGGGCGAAGCCGGATGCTATCGGTGCTCATCGATTTGGGCCTGCGGCTAAGCGTGTTATAGGGCTGAAGTTGGCAGACCGTGGCGCAGGAGACTCTCATAATCAATGGCGGCTTCGTCCCGCAAAGCAGACGGTTTAGAGTAGCGAGCGAGGGTCTGCTATGCGGGACGAAGCGGCCGTTCGGTGCTAAGGCGGTGTTTTCACCTTCATATGGAGCAAGGATGAAACTCAGACTTTTGATCGATACATCTGTGTGGCTGGATCTCACGAAGGATCCACGCCATATGCCTTTGCTCGACGCTCTTTCCGCGATGATAGAGGCCGGTGAAGTTGAATTGATCCTGCCGCAGATCATCCCAGAGGAATTTGCCCGAAACCGCGACCGGCGCGGTTTCATCGGGATGTGATCGGCTGGAATGGAGCTCACCGAGATGCCTACGCGGCAACGGGATGTGCTCCCGCCCACCTTTCGGCGGGCGGGAGCCTGTATGCCCTGAGGATGCCGTGGCACGCCGAGGGGCCTGCGGCTGTCAGTTGCCCAGATCGAGCACCATGCGGCCTTCGATCTGGCCTTTGCGCATGCGGTCGAAGACGGTGTTGATATCTTCAAGCGGGGCTTTGGTGATGGTGGCCTTGACCTTGCCTGCGGCGGCGAAGTCGAGCGATTCCTGCAAATCGAGCCGGCTGCCGACGATAGAGCCACGCACGGTGACACCATTGAGCACCATGCCGAAGATATTGAGCGGGAAGTCCCCCGGAGGAAGGCCGTTGAGGGACACCGTGCCGCCACGCCCGACCATGCCGACCGCCTGCTCGAAAGCCTTTTCGCTTACGGCCGTGACCAGAACGCCATTGACGCCACCGTCGGTTTCTTTGCGGACAAAGGCTGCGGGATCGGCAATCTCGCGCGCATTGACGGTCAGTTTGGCACCCAACCGGCGTGCGAGATCAAGTTTGGCCTCATCGATATCTACGGCCACGACGTTGAGCCCCATCGCCACCGCATATTGCACGGCCATATGGCCCAAGCCACCGATGCCGGAAATGGCAACGGTGTCGCCGGGTTTGGTGTCGGTCATTTTCAGGCCTTTGTAGACCGTAACACCCGCGCAAAGGATGGGCGCGATCTCGGCAAAATCGCTGCCTGCGGGCAGGTGGCCCACATAATTGGGGTCTGCGACAACGTAATCGGCAAAGCCGCCATTGACCGAGTAGCCGGCGTTCTGCTGGCTTTCGCACAGCGTTTCCCATCCGCCCAAGCAATGCCTGCAGCACCCACAGGCGGTGTAAAGCCATGGCACACCGACGCGGTCACCTTCTTTGACGTTCTTCACGCCTTTGCCGACTGCCGAGACATAGCCTACACCCTCGTGGCCGGGGATGAAGGGCGGTTCGGGTTTGACGGGCCAGTCGCCTTCGGCCGCGTGCAAATCCGTGTGGCAGACGCCAGAGGCGCGGATCGCGACTTGGATCATTCCGTCAGAGACCTGCGGAATTGGGACTTCATCAATGCTCAGGGGTGCACCGAATTTACGAACGACAGCGGCTTTCATAGTCTTCGACAAAATAGTTCCTCCTCTATGCCCAGTTCCTCGACCCGACGGAAGAAGGATTGCCAAGGCTTGCGCTCCTGTCATCCCTGCCATGTGTTATTGTGCTGGCCTACTGTTCCGAATGTGAGACATTCTTCGCTACTTTCAATGACCTCACGGGCGCGTGATCGATTGCCATTGCGCCTAGACGGATGCGACGCAGCGCGCAACCAGAAGGCTCATATACGCAAAGCGCAACGCAGCGCACGTTCGGGCTACTGCGTCTTAATCCGTCCTTTTCAATACTCCTCGCTACGAAATGCCTCCTATGTGTCTTGCGCCGCCGGTTAGGGTCAGGCGAAAAGGGCTCTTCGCGTCGGTGCATGAGTGCTGCCCTTACGTCTGCTTCGCGTGATGTTACTTTTGACCGACAGAACGCACTTTGAGCCTAATAGAACTCGCGCTCTACTCCGCCTGCAGCCGGCCGACGGGAAACATGTCCTCGCCATAATAGTGTAACTTGACGTGATGGCGGCGGCAGAGCCAACGCACGCTCAATGGTTCATCATACCGGTCGTGATGAGCATCGACCTTTGCAGCGCCGCACACCTCGCAGACCTGTTTTTCCAGAGCACCTGAAGTAACCGCCCGCTGAACAGCAAGGTGAGCCTGATATTTTGGCGGGTTGGTACGCCGCCAATTGGTTTGACGGGTCTCGCTTTTTAGCGATGGTGCGCGTGGGGGCTTTGGCTCATCTGCCATCATGCCGCCGCCTGCCGGTCAAGGGTGCGATACACAGTCGGCCGTGAGATCGAAAATACCTCAGCCAGATCGGTGATGGAATACTCACCAGTGTCATACATGCGCCGCAGCTCCTGATGCTGTCGTTCTGACAACTTCGGCTTCTTGCCGCGCAGCTTGCCCTTGGCGCGGGCCACTGCCATGCCTTCTCGGGTCCGCATACGGATCAGGTCTGCCTCAAACTCAGCGAAGGTCGCCAGGATATTAAAGAACAGCTTGCCCATGGGGTCTGCTGGATCATGGATGGAAGCACCAAGTTGAAGCTTGATCCCGCGTGCAGCGAGGCCGTCGGCAATGTCGCGAGCATCAGGGACGGAACGCGCCAGCCGGTCTAGCTTCGGCACAATCAGTGTATCGCCCTCGCGCAAGGCTGAAAGCGCTTGATCAAGACCAGGGCGGGCGCGGTTCGTGCCGGTAAAGCCGTGGTCGGTGTAGATGCGATCGGCAGTGACCCCCAGGCTGGCAAGGATGCCTTTCTGAGCAGCGAGGTCCTGTTTGTCCGTGGAACAGCGGGCGTAGCCAATCAACATCTGTGTCATAGCATTATTTGTAACGATAGACGCCCCTTCATTGCAAAAGAAATCGGACTAGTCATCTGAGACTTTTTGCATCCCGCAAATGTTGAGCCGTTCTGAGTTCTTCACGGCCTTAGCTGGCCATCCGGTTAAGGATCCCCTTTCGGACATCGATCGGACAGCAGTCTGTCCAATCCTCTCACAGCTGATCAGTGGCGAATCCCACTACTGCTTGACGCGGAAACTGGGGCTTTATGGCCGGCGCCGCATGAGACGATAAGCGTCTGGTGTTATCGCGGTTTGTTCCTTGAACACTCTGGTAAAGTGGCTCTGGCTGGAGAAGCCACAAGCTTGCGCAATCTCGACCAGCGGCGCTGGTCCCGCCAGCAGCATCCTTGCCCGGCCGATCCGCTGTTTTGTCACCCAACCATGCAAGGGCAGTCCACGAGTTGTCCGGAACATCCGGTGCAGGTGAAACGGCGAAAGGTCGGTCAAGAGGGCGATGTCGGCGAGACGGATCGGTTGATCCAGATGCGCGTCTATCCAATCGTCGATCCGTCGCATCAGGTGGGCCGGAAGCCCTCCTTTCAGGATCACTTCACGCGTGCCCAACCGCCCCACCAGATCAGATACCGCGGTATCAGCCACCAGCAGGTCCTGGCGCCGGGCAGCCTCTGCAAGCAACAGGAGTGGTGAGACCAGCTCTGGCACCTCGGCGAAGGTCAGCTCCGGCAGAGCCATCCTGCGCGCATCGCAATCATGGATCATAGCGAAAGCGGACCTGAGCTGATCGTCAGGGACATAGAGGTGGACGAACCGGAAAGGTGTCGTGATCTCCCATTCCGAGGTCTGACCCTCTGGCATGATACAGACCGTACCTGGCCGCCCGGTTTCAGGGCCGGCATCCACTCGGCGCGTGCCCGTTCCACCGTCGAGATAGTAGCTGAAGACATGACCGCGCGGCGCGACATAGCTGATGCGGTCGTCGCGGTTTTCCCAGATGGCTACACAGGTGGAGCCGCCCATGGGCAAAGACACCGTGTTGCGCGCGGCGGGAGACCCTTCAAGGAAATCACGGATGGTGGCGGTCATGACGCTTCGTTAGCGCAGGCCGCAGAACCGCGCCACACCGCTGCCCCATTTGACCGCAAGATCCTGCAAAGGCCCAGATGAAGCGTCGTTTATACGGGCCACGAAGGAGCTACTGTATGAGCACACCATTTCTGTTTATCGCTACCGTCCTGATCTGGGGCACGACCTGGATTGCCATCGCCGCACAGGTTGGGGAATTGGCTGTCACGGTTTCGATCTTTTATCGGTTTGCGCTGGCGGGGGCGGTGATGCTGGTGGGGCTGGCGGTTATGGGGCGGCTGCGATTGCCTGCCAGGTGGCGGTACGTCATCGTGCAGGCGCTATGCTTGTTCTGCCTGAACTTTATCGCTCTTTATATGGCGGCATCCCTGATACCATCGGGGCTGGTCTCGGTCATTTTCTCGCTGGCCTCGATCTTTAATGCCGTCAACGCGCGTCTTTTCTTTGGTGAGCCAGTCAGTGGGCGTACAATACTGGCAGGAAGCTTAGGCGCCCTTGGCCTGCTCATGCTGTTCTGGGACGACATTTCCGTAATGGCCGATCCTGACGCCCTGGCGGGCATTGGATGGGCGGTGGTGGGAACCTTGTTCTTCTCCCTTGGCAACATGGCATCCCGGCGCAATGGCCTCTTAGGGATTCCCCCGTTGACAGCCAATGCATGGGGCATGGCGATCGGTGCGCTGTGCCTATTGGCCATCGTCCTGCTGACGGGAGGATCCCTAAGTCTGCCGGAGCGAGCGAGCTACTGGGTCGCGCTGGTCTATCTGGCGATCATCGGTTCGGTCATAGGCTTCACGACCTACCTGATGCTGGTGGCGCGGATCGGATCGGCACAGGCCGGGTACGCGACCGTTCTGTTTCCTATCGTGGCGCTGACCGCCTCGACCCTATTCGAGGATTACCAATGGACCATACCGGCGGTCATTGGTGTGGCCCTGGCATGCGCAGGAAATATCGTAATGTTCAGGAAGCGGCCCGCAGCGCTGACTGCGTAAGGTTGGGCACTGCTCGTTTAGGCGGCGACCCCGCTAAACGCCTTTTATCTGCGGGTCCTCAGTTTGGCGAATTTGCTTTGGGGTTCGACCATCAGGCGTGGCGACTCCGCTTAGCTTGTCGATGAACGAGGCGATTTTTTCGGCGTCACCTTGTACGATCAAGCGCTCATCAGCGCTCAGGGGCACTTCTTCAAGATACCGCCGAATTGAGGCCTGACTTTCCAAGGCATGCGCCCGAGCACTGGTCTTTGGCACATTGAAATCACATCCAGCACAGGCCATCCGATGCGGGCATGCGCTCCAGAATGGATTTGAGCAATACGAGTCGCCTAAGTCATAAAAAGCGTAAGGCTCGTCTGATTTACGAGCGATGGCATCGTGGTCGACAAGCACCGCCACCATATGTGCCATGTGATCAGCCTGCGCGAACGACGCTGCCAGGCGGGTTGGTCGAATGCGGATGTAGTGCATCGTCGACTTGGGAGATGTGTGCCCTGACCACTCCATGAGCTCCATCAAGGACATGCCCTTGGGGACGCTGGCAAGCGCTGTCACCGCCGATGCCCGGCCGCGGTGGCTGGTGATCGCTCCCATGCTATCATTTGCAGGCAACCCCGCCTTGGCGCACAGGATCGGGATGATCGTCATGTTCATCAGCGCTGTGCCCACCCGCCGGCCGCGGTACTGGAACAGGAACTCGACGCGCTCGCCGGTCCGTTCATCAATTAATGGGGCCTGATGAGACGGCCGCTGTGCCGCCCAGGCATCGATCCTCTCCTTCACAACGCCGGCGACGGGTTTCACATAGGCACGGAAAGTCTTGCTCGCAGGGACATCCAGATAGCACAACGTGCCCGCTGTCACGATGCTGCCGTCCTCGTTGACGATGTCCTCGGACTGTGCCTTGGCACATCCCATTGGGAGCCGAAAAATCTCATTCTGCCGCAAGCCACAATGCGTCCAGATCACAGCCAGCGCCTGTATCAAAGCCAGTGGGTACCACCGATCAGATAGAAGATCCTCCTGTTCGATATTAAGGCTGGCCCAGATCAGCCTTAGCCACATGGCATCGTCGATGACCCGCGGCTTGACGCCGCTGTTGAAAGTCACTGCCCTCGGTGTCGCGAGATGATAGCGGGGGCTGAAGCGCAAGGATGCCCACCCCCAAAGCTCGATATCGATGAAAAAGCGCCTCATAGCGTGGAGGAATGTTCGCTTTGAATTGGCTGCGATCTGCGCCCCACGTCTCTTGGTCTCGCGCAATGGCGCAGACTTAAGCCGCCATTCACCAACGGTCATGCGGTCCACCGCAGCGAGAAACGCCGCGCATGTCGGTTTGTCCCAGTCCGCAGGGGACTTGACCTGCGGATGTTCTCTAGCCAGCCAAAGCCCGATGCGTAGGATCAAGCTATAGTTGCTTTCGCGGGTTTGCGGCCGAAGAGTCGATGTCTCACGCCAGCGGGCGCACCACTGAGCCCATTCGGCCGATACCCCATCGGTGCTTTTGTCCCTCCATCCAACATAATTGCGCATCCGCAAGGGCGTTTCGATGATGCCCATGGCAGCCAAGCCATTCGACACCTTGCCAATAGATCGTGCGATGCTGTCATTGCGACTGGTTTGACCCTTCTGCAACAACTCGACCGTGAAGGTTTCAAGCCGGGGATCCCCATTTTCGAGCATGAGGTGGCCGAGGACACTTGTCAGGACAATCTCAAGATGCTGTCCACTGTAGCCGAGAGAACTCAGAGCCGTCACAAGCCGCCCATGTTCCCGCCAGAAAATGTCAGACCCATAGATCGCTCGAGCATAAAGACCGATGTTTCTATGTTTTGTGAGACTCGTAACGTCGCGCAGGCCGCCAAGATGATAAGCGATCGCGGTCAGGTACGGACGAGACGTAGATTTCTGATTCTGCAGCGCAAGCCATCTCGCCTTGTCCCACTGCCAATAGGGAGTTTGCGTCGATGCCATCGCGTTCATTATGGCAATAATGCTGTTTTCACGCTTCGCAGCAGAGACGTCCCCCCATTCAGCGATCGCTAGCAACGGATCAACGAGGCGGGGGATGGAAAGTTTGAGGTCTTCAACGAATGCCTCATCTCGGCCGCGTAAAGTGATGAGCTCATCCACCGTGAGCTTCCCGGCCAAATTAAGGGACGCCGGGTCGAAGAGCGAGTAGTGCCCGCCAGTCGAAGTTTTTGCAGCGTCACTCATGGTGTTCACCAAACAACGAAGTAGTTACCCGAGCGTCGATATGCGCAACCGATTGCGCCATGCGCCGCGCCAGGTCAGCTCCGGCTATATGTAGATAGACCATAGTCGTCTTTGGATCCGCATGCCCGGCGTAAGCTGAGAGTTCGTGGAGATGCCATCCTGCCCTGGCTAGGTGTGTGAGGCGCAGATGTCGGAGAGTGTGCGTGCTAAAACCATCGACTTTAGCATCTGCGGCCCACCGCGCGACGATCTTGCTCCACGACCATATCGACAGCGGTGCGTCACGATTTCGATCTGACTGCGAACGAAACATGGGGCCAGCCTGTCCGCCGCTCCCTACCAGCGTATGGAGATGACTGATCAGAGTAGGAGCGACCTCCGGGCTATAGGAAACCACGCGCGCGCGTTTACTTTTAGTAGTCTCGGCACGCAGCGACACTAACCTGTGCGCGAAATCAAGATCGCTGACACGTAGCGAGATCAGTTCCTCACGCCGCAATGCCCCATAGTATCCGAGGGCCAGCATCAACCTATTGCGCACCGTATCGTGGGCGGCGACCATGAGAAGGCGCTCCCAGTCTGGATCAGAGGGCACGTGAGGGAGCTTGACAAGGCGAGGGACCAGTCCACGGCTAAAGCCTGAGTGCCCAGGGATATGCCGGGCTAGAGAAATGTGCCCGCGCGGCAAGGGATTTGTCGAACGCACCCCTTCGTAGATCAGGTGATCATACCACAAACGGATGGCACTTAAGCGCTGATGTAGCGAGGCATTCGCAATCCGGCCCGTGCCCTCCGATAGGGTTCGGACATAAACTGACAAATCCGCAAGTGTCGCCGCCTCGGCGGCGACACTTGCGGCCTCGCAGTGCGCGAGGAAATGGCTCACACCACGAGCATAGGCATCGAGTGTTGCGGGCGCGCGACCGAGGTTCCCAAGCAGCTCCAGCCACTCGGCCAGCAGTGGATATTTCACCAAGGGGAGCTGTAGCGACGGCGCGTACTGCATGACGTTTCTCCGCCTGCAGAGGGTACCACGCGTGCAGGCATTCCACGTAACTAACTACAGGGTATAATTGCTTGAAAGACAGCGTATACCATGCCGCTCTATAACATCCCGCATCTTGAATACAGGTGCGCCCATTTTAATAAACTGTTTCGCTTCTTCGCTACGGGCGACTGCACAACCATCGTTGTTCGACAGGACAATGACGGGAATGCCGCGCAACGACACATCAAACACGCGCTCGCAGCTGACGTAGAAGTTGTTGCAGTCGATCAGCGCAATGGGGCGGTCGGATTGCTCCACCGGGCCTGCCCTTATTCTATGGGGAGGCGGCGCACGACGCCGGCGACAACCCCCCATATCTCGGTCGTCTCCGTGACCGGGATTGTGGCATAGCCATCCGCACGGGCGCGCGGATCGAGAAACCAGACGCCATCGCGTTTGGCGAGCTTCTTGACGGTAATGGCGCCATCGACCACCGCGACGACGATGCGGCCGTGACGGCGCTTGCCAGCACGATCTACGGCGATCAGGTCGCCGTCCAGAATGCCCTCTGCCTCCAGACTATCGCCGGACACGCGCCACCAGAAGGTCGCATGCTCATGCCGCACCACCCACTTGATCGGGTCGATCGTATCCTCAAGATCATCCGCGGCGGGTGACGGAAAACCGGCCGGAACCGGCATGGATGCCAAGGGCACATGCCGGTCTACGAGCGTAATCTTGATAGGGCTTAAATGCAGGGTCATGGCCATTAGAACAATACGGGAACATCAGCCATAACCCGAACACCCCCTGCGGCGTCAAGGACGGATTGTCTTAGGTTGAACGACCTGGTTTGAACGTCAGCTTAAGGTTCATGCCCGCGTAACGTGCGCCGAGGATGAACCCTGCGGCCCAAATCCCTATCCTGCTTTGCGCTGCCACCGGGTCATCCTGGGCATCATGGTCCAGTAGCAATTCATGAACGATAATCGGGTTATGACCGTCTTGATCGTCGCACAAGCTGAGCCTGAGATGGCTGTCCGCGGCGGCAACCTCGCCCCGTTCCAAAAGATCGGAATAGGTCAGATGCTCCACAACCAGATACTCTTTGGAGGCAGGCTGTGGCAGGACAATGGCCGCTACCGAAAGGTTTTCTCTCATAATTCCCTCCATCTTGCACGGCGTGCAGCAGGTAACAAAAACCTTACCATAGTCAATTCTGCCTACGCCAAACGTCTGGTTTCTCAAATGTGCCAGACCAGATCCCGCGACGGGCGGCCTCTGCTCGTCTAACTGCCGGAACATGGCGTCGGTTGCGGTCGTAGTAGGGTATTGCCCATCCATTTTCGACCAGCCATGCCGACAAGGATATGTCGCCAACAGTGCAGTCTCCCAAAATGCGTGCATACCGGTCGGTGCCTTCGGATCGGCAGGAAACCGGCCTGCGCGCAATCAAGTCTGACAGCGCCAACGCTGCCTGCTGACCACAGCGCCAGGTGCGAGCTTGAGCATCAAGGCAGGTCTGCCGGGCTTCGGGTGCATCTATCGCGACCAGTCTGATCCGCTCGTTTCTGATCTCGATGGTGTCACCGTCGATCACGCTGGCCTGTCCTGAGATACCGCCTGCATGAACGGGTGCGGCAATGGCGCAGCACAGGCCGAAGGCCGCAAGAAAGTTCTTGCAGGAACGCTTCACAGCTTGAAACGCCCTTGTATCGCATCCCGCCTGCAACAGGCTGTTATTCACAGCCACTGCAACGGTTCCGCCAGCACAGCGGTTTGATCTGTGTGTGCTGAGCCTGCCTGCAAACCTATTGTCGTCACTCACAACCTGCCCTGGCGGCGCATTCGCTACCCCGTGTTTGGGGTCATTCTTATCCTCAGACATAAGAATAAGAGGTAGATTGCAATTCAGTCCGCTTGGCAGACTCGCGTAATTCAATGGCTTTCCCAAGCCCCGCCAAAGCCTTTGCAAGCGCGGAATCCTCGATCTTGAACATCGCCAGCCCGGCAAGGCCGAGGGTTTTGACATGCTCCGCTTCCATCGCTGCACGGTCCTTGCGGGCCTCTTGGTCGTCATCCGGTGCAGCTGGTCGTCCGGCCCATCGCCCGAGCAGGGCTAGGGCGCGCTTGGGTGCAGACAGGCGATAGGCATTGCTGACCTGTCGGACCTGGGGACCGCGACCTTCGTTCGGCACAGGCTCAAAACGGCGCAGCCAATCCAGAAAGCCATGATCGCGCAACGCCTTCAGCGCACGCACAACGGCGTCACGCGACCGCCGTAGCTTGTCGGTGATGTAGTCAAGGGACGGGTCCAGTCGGCCGGTCTTGAAGTTCACGAGATTGGCGAACAGGGCCAGGACCTCCAGAGCGATACCACCAAGGGGGCCGTTCCGCTTGCCTGGCGCACGATTGGCCCGCTCATACCGGCGTGCGGACATGAGAACCTGCTGCACATGCTGACGTGACGTCATGTGCCAGAATGAACCTTCACAAGTCCCCTTCCTGCGCGAGTCACGGCGCACAGGGCTGCGCCCCGTGTCATGTCCATTTCCGCAAGTGTTCTCGATAACGCCGTCTATCCGTTTGAAAAATCCGCCGCGTTCTGCGGCCTTCTGGGTATTCATCTGCTGCTCCTCGATCAAGAAGCGCGGTGTCCGCAGGCAAGCCGTATCCATTCGCACAGATGCGCTTTTTGCTCTTGATTTTCGGAGGTGAGACGATAACTATAGCAGGTGAATTTAGGTGCTAATTCAGGTCGCCAAACCTGTGTTATCTATCCCAGACCCCCTCGTGCGGACCCCCGCGCGGGGGTTTTTCTTTTGGGCTGGTGGTTTATCTGATTCTGCTCGTCCTTCCCTTTGCGGGCATTTTGCCGCACAGCCTACGATAGAGGGGCAGATGCGGCAATTGATTGTGTGCGGGGGTTAGGGCGCCTACCAACATCAGTAGGTTTCCCAGATGACTTCGGAAACTTGTCCATTGTGATCCATGGTCCGCATGGCAATGCCCCGGCGTGTGCCAGTATGTTCGCTTCCCTGGAAACCAGTTCGACTACGGACCCATGACGGGGTGTCCTGCAAACGCACACTGGTCCAATGAAAATCACCGCTCTCGTCGTAGAACCCCCGTTGCGTCGAGTCGAAGACTTCGATGCCGCCGCTGTTTCGCTGCGCACGATAGTTGACGTGGTAAATTTCGATGCCATCCCGATAGCGCCGAATGTCTTCTGTCAGGCCGTCGCTTCCCACATTGGGCAACGGCGGCACGCCACTGGCTTGCATAGGGCAATTCCAGAGCTGCAAAGGCGGCTCAACAGGCCAGGGCGTCACACGGCGGATCATCTCGATCTTTGCTGCCGTGCATTCAGCCGATGCAGGAAAGCCACCGGCCATGCAGAGTAGGATGGCACAGTCGATAGGGTAAGCGTTGGCCTGCGGCGCTGCCGACAAGGCAGCGGCGCAGGCAGCGGCTCCGAGGATAGTGAGCTTCATCGTGAACCTCCTTTGACATGCAATAGCACAGGCATTTGGCAGCTTACAACAAAAACGAATCATTCAATCGGTTCGATACTACTTGGGGGTAAACTGTTCACTGTAGCGATCATGCCAGAACCTCCCTTTCTCGATAATGTCAGCTTGCGACTTTTGCAGACAAATAAGATAAGCGTTTAGGTCATTGAAATAGCGTGTGTATTCATCTTTCGGGTCAATCCCGTGGCGTGCCAATGCATACTCGTCCTCAATCGGGTCAGCAGGGGGGGCACATAAATGGAGAGGCTGGGGTGCGGTTGAGATCGGGGCAGAACCGGCAAGCTGCATAACGGCCATGATCGCAACAATACTCATCACGCTGCCGGGTCGTTCTTGGCCGCCAAGCCCCTGATGAGCGTGGCGCGACTGACTCCAAGCGCCTTCGCTGCCTGGGCCTGTGTCATCTGCTTGGACGCCAGCCATGTCTGCGCCTGCGCGATCTGGGCAGGGGTCAACAAGCGTCGGCGTCCTACGATCCGGCCACTGGCGCGGGCAGCCTCCAGTCCTGCGCGCGTCCTATCTGCGATCAGATCACGCTCAAACTGTGCGATCATCGCAAAGACATGGAACATCATTCTGCCTTGCGGCGTGGTCGTGTCGATCTGCTCATTCAGGGACCGCAGGCGAACCTTCCGTTCGGAAAGCTCGTTGGCGATTGTGATCAGCTCCTTGACGCTCCGCGCCAGCCTGTCCAGCCGCCAAACAACAAGGGTGTCGTCGCTGGATAGATTGGACAGCAGCCGGTGCAGTTGAGGCCGGGCGTTCTCATTCGCTCCGCTTCCGACCTCTGAGACAATGTAGTCGCACCCTGCCGCGTTTAGAGCATCACGTTGCAGACGATGATCCTGACCGCTGGTCGATACTCTGGAATAGCCCACTACTGCCATTGCGCGCCTCTCCGATGTTGCAAAAGCCAGTCCATGATGGACATGCCTCAAAAGCCGTCTTTGAGACGGATTTTGCAACACGTTTGACGCTGTTGCGCAAACGATCGTTTTTGAACATGGCCGGTATGTCGGTAGAGAGGAGGGCATCCACTGATCCGCGCTAGGTCTTTTGAACGCGGGGTCTGGAAGGATTTGCTCAGCTAAGAAAGCAGAATAACTTTTTGGACAGACAGATTGGTTAATTTTGCGTTTGTGCTTGACTTGGCGTGGGTAAGCTAAATTCGACTTACCGGCCAGGCAGTCTGCCTTTCGGGCTTGCCAGCTTGGGAAAGCAGACGGTCAGTGGTCGGCGCAGCATCGACGCGAAGAGCCCTTACTGGACGTTCCAGACCGTCGTATGCCTGTGCATGACAGACTGGTGCCTTGCTGGCCGCCGGGCATTGACCACACTAAAGGAATAATTGAGACCATGAAATTTAGAACCATCGCGCTTGCTATAGTGACCATGCCTGCGCTTGCCTCTATCGCGCTGGCAAAGGACCCGCTCTACATGCCCACGGTCAATATCCTGAACACTAAGGGTGAGTTCGAGACCCTGATCCTGGCAGGCTATGAAGACGGCGTGTCCCGCACGGAGTGCGAGATGAGATTGGAAGCTTGGGACAACGAAATGAATTTCAAAGCAACCATCGACGAGCTCAAGGCGCAAGGGCAGAACGCTTCGATCCGGTTGCAGTGTGAGCCTAAGTAAGCCAGGCGAGCCACTACGGGCGCTTGCACAACCGGCAGGAATGTCCAGCATAGCTGCCACTTGCCCGTCACTTTGGGCCGTCTGCTATGCGGGACCAAGCGGCCGTTCGCTGCGCCGGCATCCTTACTGTCCAAGTTACCTAGAAGACCGCTTCAATGGACGGAGCGCCGACCTTTGCTGCCGATGCGAGCGCAAGCTTGGCAAGACGCGGAAGTGGACATTCCGCTAGGACGATGGCCTTCGATACGGCGCTAACGACACAGAGGGCGATTTGAACTGCTTAGCGGCAGAACACAAGAAAGTTAGCGTTGGTTCGGTTGGCCGGAGAGCGAGGGCTATGCTGCCTACGGGATACAGTAAACGGCAAGTGCACACTTGCCTTAAGGCGGGAGTCCAATAATGTATTTAGGGACCGGTTTTTTGCTCCTTTGCTATGAAGCGTTCGCCGCTGATGTTTCGCGATAGCACAAGATCGCCAGGAGCTAATATTGCGGCTGCAGTGGCATTTGGGGAAGTCGTTTGATCACTGAAATTAAACTTACCGACGTGGCTACTTATCCGTTACCTGGCGAACGGCTGACGGATCTGAAGAAGGTCAACTATATATTCGGCCACAATGGCTGCGGAAAGACCACGATATCCCGCGCCATACACGACCCCTCGAAACATGCCGGATATAACGTCAATTGGCGCGACGATCGCGAGCTTACGACGTTGGTCTTCAACCGAGACTTCGCAGAGGCCAGCTTTGGCGACCAGATGCAGGGCATTTTTACGCTCGGCGAGGCTTCGACACGAGCGGTGACGGAGATAGGGCACCTATCGGCCCAGATCATAGAACTGGACCAGGAAATCGACAGATTGCGCCGACATCTTGTAGGAGAGGATGGCACCGGCGGCCGAAAAGCTGAACTTGCAGCGGCGCGCGAAGCATTGATTGAGGCATGCTGGAAATCGCAGGTTCTGCATAAGGATGCGTTCATCAACGCCTTTACGGGCCACCGCGGAAAGAAAAGCGACTTCTGCACAAAATTGTTGGCTGAGGCAGAGCATAACGGTTCGGAACTGAAGACTCTGGACGCTTTGACTGCGGAGGTAGCGGCTGTCTTCGAAGGCACCGCAACGACGGAGATAGCAATCACTCCTATCGTCTTTGAACGCTTTGCGAGTTTGGAGGCTTCGCCGATCCTTGGGCGAAGCATCGTCGGCCGAGATGACGTGGTAGTTGCCGCTCTCATCGGTCGTCTTGGCATTAGTGATTGGGTTAAGCAAGGCGTTCGATATCTGACCGAAGCGGATGGAAAATGCCCGTTCTGCCAACAACCAGCGCCCACCGAACTTTTTGATGAATTGAATGCGTTCTTCGACGAGCAGTATGAAGCGGATATAGCCTCTATTGACGGTCTCGCGGCATCTTATGAGCAGGCTGTCAGTGACGTTATTGCCCGCATTGATGCAGTAATCTCGGCGCCCCATAGGTTTGTCGATGCAGCCATATTTGGCGAACGCTTCGAAGCGTTGAAAACGGCCTTCGAACTCAACATCGAACGTATTGCTGCGAAACGCAAGGAGCCAAGTGCTGCGGTGGAACTTGAAGCTACAGGCGAGCTGACTGGTGCGGTCGCTGCCCTGATCGCAGCCGCAAATGAACAAACCGAGAAATATAATGCCACCATTAGTAACATTGCGAACGCAAGGTCGGCGTTGACCGCACAGATATGGAGGTTTGTCGTTGAGGAACGACGCACGGATCTTGAGACCTACCAGACTACGGCTAGCGCTCTTAAACGAGCGATCGAAGGCATGCGCAGTAGCATCGAAGACAAGAGCAAGCGGCGGGTGGACTTAAAACGTCAGCTTTCCGCGATAGAGGAGGCGACCACCAGTGTACGCCCGACAGTAGCTTCCATTAATCGAATTCTCAGCCAGTATGGCTTCTCTAACTTCCGCCTTGAAGTGGCTGGCGAGCGTGACGACATGTATCGGCTCGTTCGTCTGGACGGGAGCAATGCGGCTGACTCCTTGAGCGAAGGGGAGCGCTCTTTCATCACCTTCCTCTATTTCTATCACCAACTGACTGGGAGTATTACGAACACCGGCACCGTCGTCGAAAAGGTTGTGGTATTCGACGATCCGGTCTCGAGTCTCGACGCCGATGTCCTTTTTGTCGTCAGTGCTCTGATCCGCAAGATCATTTCGGATGTTCGCCAGAATACAGGAAGCGTACGACAGGTCTTCGTGCTCACCCACAACATCTACTTTCACAAAGAGGTCAGTTTTGACCGAGAGCGCCGCGACCGTGCGCGGGCGTTCGAGACCTTCTGGGTCGTTCGGAAACGCGAGAACGTATCGTCGCTTACTCAATACGATCATAATCCAATCAAGACTTCCTACGAGCTGCTTTGGGATGAGGTGCGCAACCCGGACCGACCGAACCTTACCATTCAGAATACGATACGCCGGATCGTCGAGAACTATCTAACCGTGCTCGGCGGACTTAGGCAGGACGAAATTGTTGAGCTGTTTGAAGGACGCGATGCCCAGATCTGCGCCTCTCTGTTCTCGTGGATCAACGACGGATCGCACAGCTCGCACGACGATCTCTACGTCGCCGTCGATGACAATGCCGTGCAAGGCTATCTACGTGTCTTCAAAGAGGTGTTCGAACGCACGGGGCACGGCGCGCACTACCGGATGATGATGCGCGTTAGCGAGGATGAACCGGAAGGTGACAGGGTGGCTGCGGCGCGGGTGGAGACTACTGAACATTCCGAGCAGCCCGCGGCTGGATAGTCGATGGCTCCTCGCGATTTGATCGATAGGGATTGGTGGAAGCATCTCACCCCATCACCGATGCATAAGTTGCACGGAGAGGTCCAACAGCATCTGCGCTGCTGGTGTGAGACGGAGTATGGCAAGTTTTGGCTAAATAGTGCGCGGAATCCAAGTGGAGTGACCCGGATCAGAGTTGGCGACTCCATCCCAGATTTCCACATGGTAGTAATGCGCAATGGCTTGAAGTTCGTCGCGCCGCAACAGCGCTTACGTGAGGGGCATAGGCACGTTTCGACCGGCGCACTTGAATATAGGTCTGGTAAGCCTCGACAAGCCGAGGAGTTCATACTGTCGCCCGTGATCCGATTTGACCTAGTGACCGACCCGGCGCTCATGGCTGCGGCGCTAGAATTTGACATTAGTCTGCCATCGGCGCACGTCTCCGAACCGAGCATCTTATTTTCGGCACCTGGTCACCTTCTCATCGCGCCGACTGGTTGGCCGAAAAAGTCGTATGTCCTTTACCAGCACATTTTCGGAGAGGGTAACTCGTATCCCGTCGATGGCTACTTTTATGTCGGTATCACGACGCGCAGCTGGAAGACCCGTTGGGCGGAGCATCGACGCGCGATGCGCAAGGGCAGCAACCTGCTGTTCCATCGCAAGCTGCGGGAGGAACTAGAGGCTAAACGGGTGACCTACATCCACCACAAAGTCATGGGCGTCACCTCCGACGTTGAATCGTTATATGAAGCGGAGGAAGCGCTGGTGCGCGGCCATTGGGATGACGGTAGGCGGCTCAATATGATCTCTGGCGGTCGAGCTGGGCGCCGGTAACATCGGTGTGCGTAATTGGTTAGGCCAAGCTCGGAGGAGATGTCAAAAGGAATGTCGGCTTTCGGGAAGCTGCATGGCAGCGACGGACCGGTCTATGACTAGCAGCTAAGGGTCGAACGCTTTCTCTGCACATGTATTTGCTGCATTCAGCGCGAATGTCGCTGATGGGCTCTTCAAGTTGGTCGGCTGCACGGCAATAGGGGCTGCTATCAAACGGGTGAAGGAAGTTGTTTGGAACGCGAAAAACCACGTTTCCACTGAGGTATCAAAATACCTAGTAACCATAATTATGTCCAAGAACATATATTTTTATAAGAGCCGCCAGTTAAATAAATTATATTCTTAATGGCCATAACTTTTCCAGGCTATTAATATTTACTTTGCGCTGCGGCATATCGAACCTGTATGTGGAGTAGCATTTTCAGTAGATTGTTGTGCATCAATCCATTCGTCTATCCCCCCTGGGAACCATGAAATGTTGTTAAAATCGAGTTTCGAAATATGTTGTACGGCATTCCAGCTCATCCAGCAGTCACTTCGGCAAAAGACGACGATGGCACGTGTTTTTGGACAGTTGGCTAGCGCAATATCCAAGTAATCGTCGATTTTTTCGTCAAGCCGTCCATGACCGATTTCTGGCAGCCATATTGCTCCTGGTATGGTCCTGTGAGGCGTTGCAATCACCCAGCTACCGTCTTTTCGTATTTGGTGGCCGGGTGCGCCCATGACATCAATCAGCATTGCACCCTCGTCTCTAAGCGCAACTAGTTCGCCAAGATCGATAGTCCGTCCGCCCGGAACAGTCTCGGGGACAGGCGCACGATAGGATGAAATCCTTAGCCCGCTTAATTCATCGTGCAGCGGATCGGCCGCCAATGGCATCGCGGCGAGCAGGTAGATCAATGCAGGAATGTAGATATGGCTGATCATAGTACGCAGTATATCGCGACTTGGCGATCGTCTCGATACGACCTTTGGACAGTTTTCATGCGGCTTATCGACCAAAGTCGAATTGTCCGATCACCCACCTCTCGTCAACCTGATAAAACAGCACGATGAGAGGAGACGTCATGTACGGCAAGGCCCCCCCACTGACCGCCCTGGCCCTTATTTTGGGGACGGCCACTGCACTAGCCCATGGTGACACAGCTCCTATGGCTGTGGATACGACCGGCCTGCCTGACCTTCCCGAAGAAATGGCAACGGAGAACCCATGGCGTGAGGCTGATCCGGAGATCATGTTCACCGCGGTCGAGATCGGCGCCAAGGGCTACAACAGCAACTGCGCACGCTGTCACGGGCTTGAGGCTATCTCGGGCGGTTTGGCACCAGACTTGCGCTATCTTGAGGCGAATGACTTTGGCGATGAATGGTATGTCGACCGGGTCCTGAACGGCTATCACCAGAACGGCGCGGTCAAAATGCCCCCGTTCGGGGATATCCTGTCGCAAGAAGCCATCTGGGCGATCCGCACCTATGTCGAGACGCGTCCCGACGACATGGAGCTGGCAGATAAGCAGGGCGACATTCAATCCTATCATCAGCAGCTAACCGATGCCGCGGACGACGCCGCCGCCGCCGCCTTGGCCGAGCCGATGGCCACCAGCGGCGCCGAACTGGAGGCACTGTCGGGCGCGCCAAAATCGATCACCGCACTGGACGAAGCAGCATGGCTGCTTGCTCAGGAGCCGCCAGCGCGCAAGGACGCTTTGGATGCTCTGACCGCAGCGCTGCGGAACTAAGGGGGGGGGATGGGGGCCCTGCTAACGCATCTTCTGCCGGGGGGGCGCGACGGAGTATCAGCCTTCGCGCAGCGTGGGCCCGTTCCTCTGGAGCCGCAGGCCGATCCTTTCGACAGCGGCATGTGGCCCGATCACCGCCGCGACATGCTGGGCGATCCGCAGGACTGGCGGCATGACCCCGCGCTGATCGTTCTGACGGCGCCGGATGCTGAGGATGCCTCGCATGTGCCGGTCCTGATCGATGCCACATCGCTGACTGGTCAGGTCGAGCGTATTGTCATCAGCATAGATTACAGCCCTTTGCCTAAGGTGCTGATCTACCATCCCGGACGCGCTGCTCCGCTGCTGGGCTTTGGTGTAAAGTACGAGATCGGCAGCCCCTTGCGCGCCAGCGTGGCGATGGCGGACGGCAGCTGGCGCATGGGCGCGAGCTTCGTCGATGCAGCAGGTGGCGGCTGCACAGCGCCCGCCGCAGCGCATGCCCGCCCGGACTGGCAGGATGATCTGGGCGAAATGCGCGCCCGTCTCTGGCCGGCCTTCGGACGTCTGCGCCTGATGCTGCGCCATCCCATGGATACGGGCCTGGCGGTCGGCATCTCAGCGCATTACCTGACCGAGGTGACTTTATCTGACGCATCGGGACAGATTGCGCGGCTCGAAGTCTTCGAGCCGGTCGAAGAGGACCCTGCACTGACCTTCCTACTGCCGCCCGAGCTCGCGCGCGGGCCGATCCAGATCTCGGCACGGGACAACCTGGGTTACGTCTTCACCGGTGAGGTCTCGGCATGAACCTGACCCGCCGCCAGATTATGCTGACCGGTACGGCAGCGTTTATTCTCCCCACGCTTCCCGCCGTGGCAGCTGCGCCGGACTATCGGCTTAATCCGCAAGAGATCGCGGACGGCGTTTGGATGTTCGAAGGCGCTACCGAAAGCTTCGGGCGCGGTAACGGCGGTGCAATCTGCAATATCGTCATGATTGCGACCCAGGGCGGGGCAGTGGTTATCGACACCGGCGGCACGCATCGCCATGGCACGGCCCTGCGTCAGTTTGCCGACGAGCGCTTGGGCGGCGTCGCGCTATCCCTGAACACCCATCATCATCCTGACCACTGGTTCGGTAATCAGGCGTTCGCCGACAGGCCAATCTTGTCGCTGCCGCCATCGCGCCAAGCGCAGGGGGACAGTGCACAGGCTCTGGCTGATGGGCTTTACCGCATTCTGGGATCATGGATGAACGGTACTGCGCCACTGCCAGCAACAGACGATGCAGTTAACGGACCCCTGACCATCGGGGGACGCGATCTGACGTTGCTTGCATTGTCAGGACATAGTCAGGCAGATCTGGTCATCCGCGACAACAGAACCGGCACCCTTATTGCAGGGGATCTGCTGTTTCTTAACCGAGCCCCCAGTTTTCCCGATGCCAACATCGCAACCTGGGCCGCGGCGATCACTACGATCAGCGAGATCCCCGCTTCAGGTTATGTACCAGGCCACGGCCCCTATCATCGCGACAGCCGCGCGATGGGGCAAACGCAGCATTATCTACAGGCTATGGACGCTCGCCTGCGCGGCGCGGCCAACAATGGCCTAACTCCGCTGGAGGCCTTGGCCGCCGGGCCCATGCCCGACTACGCCCATCTGGGCGCAAATCCCGAGGAATATCGCCGCAGCGTGATCCAGCGCTGGCGCGATTACGAACGCCGTACGCTGCCATTGCTAAGCAGCGTCGGATGAAGACCGACCCCGGCCGGAGGAGCTGGTGATGTGTAGAACGAGGAGGAAATGACAGTGAAGCACTCGATGATTTCCGCTGTCAGCGCGCTGGCGCTGAGCGTCGCAGTTGGCCTTGCCCCCGCCATGGCGGAGGAAGTGACGTGGGAGGATATTCTCAACGATCACGAAACGACCGATGATGTCCTCATGTATGGCATGGGCAACAACGCACAACGTTATTCGTCTTTGAATCAGATCAATGTCGAGACGGTCAAGCACATGCGCCCAGCCTGGGCTTTCAGCTTCGGCGACGAGAAACAGCGCGGGCAGGAAACACAGGCGCTCGTTCATGACGGCGTGATCTACATCACCGGCAGCTATAGCCGGATGTGGGCGCTGGATGCTAAGACTGGCGAGCGTCTGTGGAAATTCGAGGCCCGCCTGCCTGACGATATCCGCCCCTGCTGTGACGTCGTGAACCGCGGCGCGGCGATCTATGGCGACAAGGTCTTTTTTGGCGCGCTCGATGCCAGCATCTACGCGTTGAACAAGGACACCGGAGAGGTTGTCTGGCGCGAGAAATTTGGCGATCACAAGGTCGGCTACACGATGACTGGCGCTCCCACGATCATCAAGGACGCCGAGACCGACCGCGTCATGCTGATTCACGGCAGTTCGGGTGACGAGTTCGGCGTTGTCGGCCAGCTCTACGCCCGCGACCCAGATACCGGCGAAGAGATATGGATGCTTCCCTTCGTTGAAGGACATACCGGCCGCATGAACGGTGAAGAAAGCCGGCCGACAGGTGATGCCAGTGCACCGAGCTGGCCCGTGAACGAAGATGGCAGCAAGGTTGAAGCTTGGAACCATGGTGGCGGTGCACCTTGGCAATCAGCAGCCTTTGACCCCAAGACGAACACGATCATCGTCGGCGCTGGCAATCCCGCGCCATGGAACACTTGGGAACGCTCGCAGGGCGAGAATTATTGGGATTACGACAGCCTCTATACTTCGGGACAGGGGTACGTGAACCCGACCACTGGTGAGCTGGTCGGCTTCTACCAGCATACGCCGAATGATGCTTGGGACTTCTCGGGTAATAACGAAATCGTCCTGTTCGACTACACCGACAAGGACGGCAATACCCATCGCGCCGGCGCCCATGCCGACCGGAACGGGTTCTTCTATGTCACAGACATCGATGCCCTATCCGAGCGCGGCGGCGACATCAACCGGCCCACCGCGCTGCTGAACGCCTTCCCGTTCGTGGACAACATCACTTGGGCCAGCCACATTGATCTGGAAACCGGCCGGCCTGTCGAAAACGAGGGCCAGCGCCCGCCTCTGCCCGCAGAAGGTGAGACCCGCGGTGCGACCATCCAGGTCTCTCCCCCGTTCCTTGGTGGCAAAAACTGGAACCCGATGTCCTATTCGCAGGATACTGGTTTGTTCTATGTTCCCGCCAACAACTGGACTGAGGATTACTGGACTGAGAACATTACCTATCAAGCCGGCGCGGCCTATCTGGGCCAAGGCTTCCGTATCAAGCGTATGTACGACGATCACATTGGCACATTGCGGGCCTATGATCCGGCAACAGGCGAGATGAAATGGGAGCACAAGGAAGAACTTCCTCTGTGGGCCGGCACCCTTGCGACCGGTGGAAACCTTGTCTTCACCGGCACTTCGGACGGCTTTGTGAAAGCGTTCAATGCCGAGAGTGGTGAGGAGCTGTGGTCCTTCCAAACTGGATCGGGAATCATCTCGATGCCGATCACATGGGAAGACGATGGAAAGCAGTATTTGGGCATCGCATCCGGTTATGGGGGGGCAGTGCCGCTGTGGGGTGGTGACATGGCGCAACTGACTACCGAGGTCAGCCAAGGTGGATCGTTCTGGGTCTTCGAGGTCCCCGATGAGCTCCTTGCCTCTGCCAAGTAAGATGAGTGTGGGCGGAAGCGAAGGCTCCCGCCCCTTCGGCTGAAGCCCTGTATCGCGCAAAAGGATTGCTGCCTTGTCTCGTTCAATTCTGCCCCTTGTGGCCATGCTTCTGACTGCGCTCCTTTTCGCCCTGCCGCAGGTGGGGCAGGCCGAGGCGGTCCGTCTGACCGCCGGGCAAACCGACTATCCAGTCATCGTCGACACGGAAACTCCCGCCGTCGGACCGCTGATAATTGACGGCTGCACGCTTGAGCCGGGTGCCGTCTGTCCCGGCGTCGATCTGTCCCATACGGACCTGTCAGGTATCAACTTAAACGGGGCGGATCTGTCCGGTGCCCATATGGCTCGGGTCGATCTGACCGGCGCTCAGTTGCGTGGGGCGGATGTTTCGGGCGCCGATCTGCGTGGCGCCAAGATGCATATGGCGCAGATGCCGGGTCTGGTAGCCGTGGGTGCAGACCTGACAGGCGCCAATTTAGAAGGAACACGCCTGGCAGGCGCCGACTTTACTGATGCAAACCTCACGGCCGCGACACTGGAGGCTGCATGGGCGCCCAAGACCCGCTTTGTACGCGCCACTCTTGTCGCCGCTAATCTGTCCGAGACCAAGTTTTATAATGCCGACATGGCGCAGGCGACGCTTGGCGACAACAACAATCGCTTCACCATCTGGGAGGGCGTCCATATGGAGGGTTGCACCGGGTGCCCGGTCGACTGGTAGTGCTGGCTCTGCTAATTTCCTCGGCCCGCGCCACGGCCGAAGTTCCGGATGCGGTGGCTCAAGCCATTATGACCTGCCGGGCGATTGAGGGTTCGGACCAACGGCTCGCCTGCTTTGACGCGATACAAGTTGTGCCCTCTGGTGTGGCCCGGCATTTCGATGGGTTTGGAACGGGGTCTATTCCGCAGTTTCACGCAGAGGCCGGAACCGTGGTCGAATACGAAAGCGGTGACGCGATCCTGCTGATCGATCTGCTAGACGCTCGCGGCGAGGTGCTACGCAATCTCCATCGCGCGGGATCGGGCATTGGCCAACATGTCTTTGATAGGTCAGGCTTATACAAAATGCGGGTCACGGCAACGGGGACTTGGCAAATCAGGTTGAATGACCCCCGACCGCATAGGGGACCGAAAGGAAAAATTGAGACAGGATCAGAATAGAGCAGCGCTTTGATAAGTGGACCTGGTGCGTCATACCCAGCATCCCTTAAATACGACAGCCCGGCGGGACCCGTCGTGACAAGCGCCGCAGGCCCCTGTTCAATCCGGACACGAGGGCGCAAGATTGTAGGACGCGCGTTTGGGAAAGGCACGCCATGGCATTTGATCCCCGAGTACCCGAGCCGCTTGACCCGGCACCCTTATCATTTCGTGCCGCGCTGATCGTCGAGGATCATCCGCTTTTCGGTGATGCCTTGGCTATGACCTTGCAATCGGTCTCGGGGATCCGACGAGTCATCCATGCCGAAAGTCTTGCGCAGGCGAGCAATCATCTGGCCAATGGGGCTAATGTGGATGTGATCCTTTTGGATCTAAACCTCCCCGATGTTGATGGCCTTGAAGGCCTTCTGCATTTACGCCGAGCGGCGCCTCGCGTTCCTGTCCTGGTCGTTACCTCGGTTAATGAAACCCGAACCATTCGCGCCGCCTTGGCAGGTGGGGCTTCAGGGTTTGTTCCAAAGCACTCACGGCGAGAGGTGTTTCGATCTGCCTTCGAGGCGTTGGCCGCCGGTGAAATTTATGCTCCCGGGCTGCCTGCTGAAGTGGAGCACGAAAACCTGCACGGTGACGCAATCGAAGCGGTGGTCCAGCGCCTATCTCAACTGACGCGCCAGCAAGCGCGTATTCTTGAACTTATCTGCGAAGGAAGACTAAATAAGCAAATCGCTTATGAACTGTCGATTGCGGAGACAACGGTTAAGGCGCACGTTACAGCAATCATGCGAAAGATGGGTGTGTCGACGCGGACACAGGCCGTGTTGATGGCGCAAGATGTGAAGTTGAGGGGACGCATTGCAGACGCTGCAAACGGTGCTGCCTGACGCAGCCAAGCTGGGACCGCGCGTCGCCACGGTGCCTCTGCGGGGCATGGACCCAGTGGCGGCACTCTCCACACAGCTCGGTCCCGGTCCTTTTGCCTTGGTCCTATTGTTTGTCGGCGCTGGTGCCGATCTTCCGCAGCTTCTTAACCGCGCGTCTGCATTTTTTGGCCAAAGCGCTGTTGCGGGCTGCACCACGGCAGGTGAGCTGGGTGAGGACGGCTATACCGATCGTAGCCTTGTGGCCGTAGCATTTCCCGCAATGGGTTTTGCCGCACGTACAGTCCTGATCGACCCTATTGATGCAATAAACACTCATAACATGATCGCTCAACTGCAGGAGATCCGGCAGGATCTATGGCGCCGTGCCGAAGAGATGCCGCAGGAACTGGCGGTTCTGCTGGTCGATGGTATGTCCGGATGCGAGGAAAGCCTTGTGGCCTCGCTTACTGGAGGGCTCGGCCCTGTGCGGATCGTCGGTGGGTCGGCGGGCGACTGGCGCGTCTTTCGTCAGACGCATGTTTTTTGCGGCGAGCGGCTTCGCAGCCGTACTGCGGCTGTCCTTTGCCTTCTTCGCAGCCGGATGGCAATGCGGACATTCTCGTTCAACTCAGCCAGACCCTCGCGCACGCAAATGGTGGTCACGCGAGCCGATCCGGCCAAACGCGCGGTGCTGCGCATAAATGATGAGCCAGCAGCACGCGAATATGCCCGGCTTCTGGGCTGCGAAGTTGATGAGCTTAGCCCCGAGATGTTTGCGACCCGACCGGTGATGGTTCGTGCCGGGGGACGGCATTTTGTCCGCGCGATCCGGGGCGTCGGGCCGGACGACGCGCTGATGTTCTTTGGCGCCGTGGCCGAGGGCATGGTGCTGACGCTGGCCGAAGAATCCGATACGGTGACACATCTGGATACCGCTCTTTCAGGTCTCGCAGCGCAGGGCACTCCACGTCTGGTCTTGGGCTTCGATTGCATTTTCCGCCGCATGGATGCAGAGGTACGCCAGCAAACACGGGCGATCTCGGATCTGCTGGCCCAACATAGGGTCGTGGGCTTCTCGACCTATGGTGAGCAGACAGGCGGGATGCACCTGAATCAGACTCTAACTGGGGTTGCCTTCTACGATCCTTTGCAAACATGAACGACGACCTGCCAGCCGATATTGACCGGATGATGGCACCTGGCGACGATGCCGACCGGCGCCATCAAAAGCTGCAAGTGATCGCTCAGGCTTTAATCCGCCAGATTGAGGATCCCCCGCAGGAGACGGCTAGCGGCTATGCACAATTTCAGCGCGCAGCGCTGCTAGAGGACGAGGTTCGCACCCGTACGCGAGAACTCGAACATGCGCTTGACCTGCTAAATGCCTCAAATGCCAGCTTGCAGCAGGCCTACCGCGAGAAAGAGGCCGCGCGTCAAAATCTCTCCGCCGCAATTGAGGCAGTGCAGGAGGGGTTTGCACTTTTCGATGCCGATGACATTCTGGTAATGTGCAATTCTCGCTTTAACGCGATGTTGCCTGACATCATCGAGCGACTGCGGCCGGGCCTCGATTTCGAGACCTATCTACGACTCGTCGCAAGCTCCATCCATTTTACCCCTCCGGTAGGAATGTCTCCTGACGGCTGGATCGAGATGCGCCGTCGCCGCCACGCCGAACGGCACTTCATCTTGACGCAGGAATTGGCGAAGGGTCGGCTTGTACAGGTCTCTGAACAGCGGATGGCCGATGGAGGCACCGCGATCCTGCAGACCGAGGTGACAGACCTGATCCGGGCCGAACGCGCTGAGCGAGGGCGCCTTCTGGACGACCAGGCGGCCATCCTGAAGGCTACGCTGGAACACCTTCCGCTTGCTGTGTGCCTGTTCGACAGCCGGCTGCGGTTGCTGGCATGGAATGAGAACCTCACAAAAATGCTGACACTGCCGGTGACGCGACTGCGCGAGGGCACTCATTTTGATGAGATCTGGCTGCAACTGCGCTCCAAGCTCGACTTTCCAGCACAAAAAGGAGCGAACCTGTTGGCCGATTGGGCCCGGTCGGTCCGGCGTCGTGATAGCTTTGCGGTACAGGTCATGCGCGATTCCGGAACGGGTGAAGCGCGTACCCTGGCAATCTACGCGCAAGAAATTCAGGACGGCGGATTTGTGTTATCGATCGACGACATTACCGATTACAGCCGTGCATTGGAAAGCGTCAACCGAGCCAATGAGACATTGGAAGCTCGTGTCGCAAATCGCACTGAAGAACTGCAGGATGCATTGGCGCAAGCTGAGCGGGCCAATGCTTCTCGCGCACGTTTTGTGGCTGCGGTCGGCCATGACTTGATGCAGCCTTTGTCTGCGGCAACACTATTCGTCGGATCGCTGCTGGAGGATGTCTCTCTACCTACATCTCGCGCAAAGCTGGAAAAGGTCCAGCGCTCGTTGGACAGCGTCAGCGGACTGATAGAAGCGCTTCTAGACATCTCGCGCCTTGAAGCAGGGCAGGCGGCGCTTACAGTAGAGCCGGTGGCTCTCGCCCCACTGTTCGAACAATTGCGTGAAGAATTTACTCCTGTCGCACAGGCTAAGGGCCTTGAGCTGGTTGTGCGGCCGGCGCAGGGGTGGGTCAGTTCTGACCGGCTTTATCTTCGACGTATCCTCCAGAACCTGCTGGCAAATGCGATCCGCTACACGGACAGTGGCCGAGTGCTTTTGGCCGCCCGACCGCGGGCAGGGCGGGTGCTCTTGCAGGTGCGCGACACTGGCCGTGGCATTCCTGAGAGAGATCATCGCCTCGTCTTCGCCGAGTTCAAACGGCTGGATGCGAAGGCCTCAGCTTCGGAGGGGTTGGGCCTTGGGCTTGCCATCGTCGATCGGGCGGCCGCGCTGCTTGGCCACACGCTAACGCTGCGTTCAGCGCCTGCCTGTGGCTCGACCTTCGGGATCGAGGTGGCGACAACGGCGGTCCGACCACCCGACCGACGCATGGTCTATAGTGGGCTAGTGCCCGGGGCGGAGGACCGTCCCGAGATTACTGCTCTCATCGTTGAGAACGATCCTGCAATGATGCAGGCACTGACCGGCCTTCTTGAGCAGTGGGGCGTCAACGTTCTGGACGTGCCTTGCGGTGAGGATGCAATTACACTGCTGGACGACACTGGTGTTGAACCAGAGTTGTGCATCGTCGACTTCCAACTGGGCGCCGGGATGGACGGGCTGGTTTGCCTTGGACAGCTAAAGAGCCGACTAGGCGCGACCAGCCTCTGCTGGATGATGAGCGCTAGCCGGTCCGAGGTGCTGAATAGCCGTGCCGCTGATCTAGGCGTAACACTACTCAGCAAGCCGATCGCACCAGCCACACTGGCTCAGATTGTTGCTGAAGTGCGGGATCTGCCACGCTAGTCTAAGCCGCAATAGAGGTATCAAGTGTTCATAATACAATAGTGCACCGCTTCCATGCCACCTCTATTGCGTCATCGCAGGATGTCTTGAAGATACGGTGAAAAGCTTTCGACTGCAAAAAATTTGGTAAATCGTCAGCTTAGGTTAGTCTTTTCGAGTAGATGAAGCATGCTGCTGGGGGGCGGTCGGGACATCCCCTCTGCTAGCAGGCCGGCTCTCGCGTTGGGGTTACGATACCCCATTCGATGCTTACGTCTGGTCGTGAAAGAAATGGGCGTAAACCGTATACAGCATGGCGATGCATGAGGCGTCCAACGCCTTATAGGCCCCGACGATGACGCTGCATGATGCTGACGATGCTTCACGGGGCGTGTGACATACGGGGCATCGCCATCCGTGATTGGTAAGCGCGACGCGGCCCCCCTCCTGCCGCTTCTGATCTGACCGGGCCATTTTCTGTACGCATGAGCGTTGGAGGTGTTGGTTTGGAACGAGACGGCAAAGTGGGCGTCCATTTGGACGGCCCAGGGGACGGCAGGGTTTCTCGGCTAGAGGTGATCGAGGGGCCGAGCGGGCGTCGGCGGCGCACGAAGGCGGAGCGGGCGCGGGTCGCTGCGGAGAGCCTGGTGCCGGGGGCCTCGGTAACGGATGTCGCGCGGCAGCACGGGACGACGCGCTGGCAGGTCTACGACTGGCGGAAGAAGTTGCGGACGGGGCAGCTTGTCGTGCCCGAGAGCGTGGCGGCCCTGCCGATGTTTGCAGAGTTGGTCGTCGAGGGTCCCGCAGCGGCGATGCCGGCAGAGACGGAGGTCGCCACCGGCGTGGAGATCGTTGTCGGCGATGTCGTGATCCGCGTCGGGGCCGACGCCGATGAGATCCTGCTGACCAGGTCCATCCGGGCGGCGCGGACGGCGACATCATGATGCTCGGTCAGGGAGGGCCAACAAAGGTCTATGTGGCGACGCGCCCGGTGGACTTCCGCAAGGGGATCGATGGCCTCGCGCTGGCGGTGCAGGAGATGTCCGGGCTCGATCCATTCTGTGGGGCGGTCTTCGTCTTCCGCTCGAAACGGGCGGACAGGATCAAGCTGCTGGTTTGGGATCAGACCGGAATGGTGCTCGTTCACAAGCGCCTTGAGGGAGGCAAGTTCGTCTGGCCGCAGATGCGGGACGGAGTGATGCGGATCTCCTCGGCGCAGCTGGCGGCTCTGTTCGAAGGGTTGGATTGGCGGCTGGTGCGGCCGGAACGGGCGCGGCGTCCGCTGGTCGCAGGGTGAGCGGGCGGACGCACGGGAATTCCCTGTTTTTGCTAGCCAGAACCGCGTTTGCGTGATTCACTCCGAGGCATGGATGCCGATGCCCTCAGCCGTGAGAACGCTCATCTGAAGGCCCGCCTGACCGAGGTCGAGGCGGCGCTCGTGGAGGTGCAGGAGGCCAATCGTCGGCTGGAGGGCATCCTGCGGGCATCGCAGCGCCGAGCGCTTCGGCAAGAGTTCCGAGAAGCTGTCACCCGACCAGTTCAATCTGCCGCTCGAGGATGCCGAACTGGCCCAAGGCGTCCTCGCGGCCGCGCAGGAAAAGGCAGAGGCCGCGCTTGCCCAAACGCGCGGGGAAGAACCTCGCAAGCCCGCGCGCAACCGCGGGCATCTGCCGGCGCACCTGCCCAGGGTCGAGCGCGTGATCGAGCCCGCCAGCATCCAATGCCCCTGCGGCTGCGGTGAGATGGCCCGGATCGGGGAAGATATATCCGAGCGGCTCGACGTAATCCCGGCGCAGTTCCAGGTGCTGGTGACGCGGCGCCCGAGATACGCCTGTCGCCGCTGCTCGCAGGCCGTCGTGCAGGCGCATGCCCCTGAGCATGTCGTCCCTGGCGGGCTGCCGACCGAACGGCTGATCGCGTGGATCATCGTCTCGAAGTTCGGCGACCACCTTCCGTTCTACCGCCAAGCGGGGATCTTCGAGCGGCAAGGTCTCCACCTCGACCGTGGCACACTCGGCAACTGGACGGGGCGCGCCTGCTTCCACCTGATGCCTGTCATCGACCACATGAAGGCTCATCTGCGCAGCGCCGACCGGATCTTCGTGGACGAGACCCGCGCGCCGGTGCTCGATCCGGGCCGGAAGGCTACCAAGAGCGGCTACTTCTGGGCCGTCGTGTCCGACGATCGCGGCCATGGCGGTGTCGGTCCGCCCATCGTGCTGTTCCACTACGCCCCCGGCCGAGGACGGGAGCATCCGCTAAAGTTCCTCGCCGGATACCGCGGCCGGTTCCTGCAATGTGACGCCTACCAGTCCTACAACGCGCTGACCGAGATCACGCGCGATGAGGGGCCGTGGCAGTTGGTCAATTGCTGGACCCATGTCCGCCGTCGCTTCGTGAAGCGCTTTGAAAGCGAGGGCTCGCCCATCGCCGAGGAGATGCTGCGCCAGATCGCATTGCTGTATCAGATCGAGAAGACCGTGCGCGGCCAGGCTTCCCGCCGACCGTCTCGCCGTCCGGAGCGCCCAGGCCGCCCCGATCATCGCCGCGCTCAAGCCCTGGCTTGGAACTCAGCTGTCGCGCATCCCGCAGAAATCCCTTCTGGCCGAGGATATCCGCTATACCCTCGCGCATTGGCCCGGCCTGATCCGCTTCCTCGACGACGGCACCCTCGAGCTCGACACCAACCCGGTCGAAAACCAGATCCGTCCGATCGCGCTGACCCGCAAGAACGCCCTCTTCGCCGGCAACGAGGTCGGCGCCGAGAACTGGGCCATGCTCGCCTCGCTCGTCGCCACCTGCAAAATGGCCGGCGTGAACCCCGTCGACTATCTCGCCGACACCCTCCGCGCCATCCTCGACGGACACCCCAAATCCCGCATCGAAGACCTCATGCCCTGGCGGCACGCACAGCCGTCAAGCCTCACCGCATAGGGCCGCGACGTCGCGCTTACCGTGATTGGCGGTTATCCGTCGTAAAGCTAACGAACTTTGGGGATTTGTTGTGGCCCAAGAGGCCGTAAGCGTTAACTTTCATAGCTGGCAGCTCTTGGCTCTTCGCATCAGTTGGCTGGATGGTGATAGGGGTTGCTATCAAACGCGCGAAGAAAGTTGTTTGGAACGCGGAAAACCTCGTCTCCACTGAGGTATCATAATACCCAGTAACCAGAGTTATGCATCGGGAACCGTTTGGCGCAGCTGCGGATTGGCATCGTTCATCACAGCGCCGACCTTTGCCATGCAGTACGTCATCTACGATCCACACCGCCGCGGCTTCTGGAAAAGTCCCACGAAGGTAGTGCCGACCCCAGACAAGGCAAAGGTATGGGGTCAGCTTTCAGCCGCTATCGCACAGGCATCAATTGCCAATCGCAGCCGCAATGTGCCGGATCACCAAGTGCCGAGCCTACACCATTGCGATCTGCCAAACTTCGTGGTTCGCGGGTATGACGACTATTGGATGTGTATGGA